>UCOJ01000821.1:0-61602 GCA_900474305.1 Cecidostiba fungosa | reverse complement strand
GGCTCAATTTTGTCTAGTGTAAAGAGTGATATATGACTCTATTAGAGTGATTTTTCACTCTTGTACTTTTAGAGAGTACATCAGAGCACGTAGAATAGAGTGAGAGAGAGAGAGGGAGAGAGCAGCGACGAAGGAGTCAGTGCCTTGCTTTTGCGCGAGCATGCACTGGATGAATGTGTAAAAATGCTGACAAGCGGATAATAGAGGAGGCAGTCAGTCACTTTGAAAGATGGCGCGGAACAGTAGGGGGGTGCCGCCGCCGCCGCTGCTGCTGCTGCTGCTGTTCGGTGAGCCGTGAAAGGGAAAAAGATGGATGAACGCAAACGCGGTTAGCTTGCGCCGACGAAGAAACAGAATTTGCGGCGGGTAATAAATCATAGCGGTCGCTCCTTTTACCCTGCCTGCTCTCTCTCTCGCGCGCGCGTGAATGTAAATGTGAAGTACGTGCCTCTGTGTGTGTGTGTGTGTGTGTGTGTGTGCGAGGGTAGTATATGCTCGAAGATGTGTGACGGGGATCTGCGTGCGTGCGAGTCGGTGAGCGATCACGTATACACTTTTAGCCGCACGAAATATCTCGTACATTCGCGAGGCCATTTTTCAACGCTTGATCGTGAATTGATAGTTTCGGACGAGGGTATACGGAGAGCTGATGCTGACGGGGAAATCTTTGTTTGATTATACGCCGCCCAGCTTTGCTCTGGGAATCGCGCGGGTTTTACTGATTTTTCAGGCCCCTCATCGTTTTGTCGAGCTGTTTGCTCTGCTGAAGTACCCGTAGCTAATTGTTTCGTTGACTTTTTTTTATTCTATTTTGTCTAAGATTATCGGAGAACGAATTGATTAGTCGAAATAATTTTTCAGCCTATGTACACGAAATGTTGTTTCTTGTTATTCCGCAGAAATTGATTTCTTCGAACGTTTCCTTTGCTTGCGCAAAACAGCCGCAATTACGTGCGTCACGCGAACGCTGAAAGTGGTTATTGATAAATGAAGTGCACTTGCTGAGAAAGAGAGAGAAAAAAGAACGCTTGGAGTCATTTATTCTTATACTTTTTGCTAAACTCGATATTTTGCCGCGTGGCATATATAGCATGCATATTCATGGCTATAATAACTTTGTAATATGAGCACTTGTTAACAGAAGATTAGAAACAAGGATTTCCAATTTGCATAATACTACGTTTATAATAACCAACGTTGCGCCGACTTTGGCTGTGTGTAATTTCTCAGTGGTATTGTTAAATATATCAGTGCATAAAGTATACGAACTGAATCCAGAGGAATTCCGCGCAAACCTGTAATTTCGTATGTATGCGCAAAGTGCTTTTTTCTAGCTCTTTAATTCTGACAGGCTCAGCATTGAAGATACAAATCGCTCGATCTCACGAGAGAGAGACGTCTAATTAGCCTGTTTTTCAATTTTTGTTTTTATCTCGCGCTCGCAACAACTTCTGGTCTGTCGCTCTTAATAAGTGCTTTGCATCGTATATATAGTAACTGTACCTTGTATCTAAGTGACAAGTTTGACTCTAAAAATCAATATACGAATGCTAAAACTTGAAATGGTTACATATCGAGCAAAGTGTCATCATTTCAGAGAATATACCGCATCAGCATACATCCGAAGAAGTCCAGCGTGAAATTTAATTAGACACACCGAGTAAAATTCCGATACACGAATAAGTCCTCGCGCGCGCGTGTGCAAAAGACGTCACTCGTCGAGCAAACACATTATCCGTTGCAGCAGCCGCGTGTATATGTATATTATGATGTGCGTATGTACACATGATCATTAACGTATTATATCCCATCGCAGCGCTGACAGATCGACGGAGAGCGCGAGTTGTTAATAAACGTCGATTCAGCGCCGCGAACACGCACGCGCATACGCTAAGAAAAAGTCAGGTTATGAAAACACAGCCGTCGGCAAAGTAAAACGACATAAACAATGAAGCTATTTTTCACCTGTATGCGCTGACTGCAGTGCTCGAGGAGAAATAACTCAGGACTAGTATACGACGACGGCTGTTTGACGCAAGCCTCGTGTTTATACAAATTGCGCCTGTCATTCAGTTTCAAAAGCCCGAGAGTCATTATGTAAATTCGTAATTTCCTTAATCATAGAGCTCGCGCTCGTGCGGGTATAATAATGAATTCTAGCGATTCTTTCGTTGCCGCCGCCGTTGGCGAGCGGGCTCTCGATCGATTATTAAAAAGCGAATTCATCGAGCTGTCGTGACTCGACTTTTTTTCTTTCTCTCTTTCACTCTCTGTGTGTACTCTGCGCGCCCACCTCCACGTTTTCCTCCATGTATAGCCGTATGTGTGTGTGTGGACGTCGGGGAACAAAGATTAATCGCGCCTAATCCCGACTTAGCGTCAAGGGCGCCACGCTTCATATTCCCCGAGTCAGCGCGCGCGCGAGTATAGCCGGGGAGAAATATGACACAAGCCGCGGCGAGAGTCCACCCCGTGAGTAAGATTGATAGAACCCCCTCGCGAAAGGGAGAGTGAGAGTTTCAAAGACGAGGCTGATGCTCGTTTTCTCGAAGCCTTGCTTGGCTGTATAATGTATATATAGGTATACTGCAGCGCGTAGATTGCGGGACACGCGATGTGTTTCGCGGTCGTTAAGTCACGTGGGAGTGTGTGGCTTGCGATATAATTGTTTCGTCGACTCTCTGTCAGTAGTCTGACGTTGGATTCATTCTATAGCTCGACTGTGTGACAGTCCATCAATTATACACTGACTTATCGCGCCTGATGATCTCATTGGAATATGATGAGTGTATTTTTCATTGCGATTCCGCGTAATCGCGCCTGGCAGACGCGTCCTCTGCAATTTCGATCCATTGTCTTGCTGTTTCGTGTAGCAGAGACTTTGATGATGATATTTTCCGACATTGCGGAATCCAAGAGTATATAAACGTAATAAATTAACCTATGCAACCGACACGGCTCATTACGTATACATATACAATTGACAAACCCTCGTCTCGAATAATCCGCGCGGCAGATGCAATCGAAACAGCGCGCGCTCTGTGGAGTCTCGATTAACGAAGCTCAGCTAAAATCTCTCCGGTGCATCGACTCGGAGAAGTCGGCCAACGCGCGCGACAGGTCAATCAAAGTGACGAGCGCTCGATGAAGCATTCAATGCAAATGCCGCCTCTGTATAATAGCGTATAGCGTTCGCCGAAAAAGACCGGCTGCTCTCGTTCCTTGATCTCCGCGAGATTGATTCCCCGAAAGCCTTTGAGCGCCGCCTTCACATTCGGGCTTTATAAATGCGCCCCTGACGCTTTAATAAATTTCAATTAAGAAATTTCGTTGTTCTTTTCTGTTTTTGATTTTTGCCGGACTCCCTGTCGTTAAAGGGCCGCGCATTCCTGTGTGGTGATGTTCTTCTTTTCTTTCGTTGGCTGTAGATATTCTGTTCGTGAATTTTTAGCTACCGGCGTACGCTTCGGTCGCCTTTGCCATTGAAATGAGAGAAAGTCTGCGTTGTGTATATACTTGGAAGATTCTTCCCAATAAGCTACGGTCTGTAATGCAAATTGCGAGGAAGAGTTTTTGATGCTTGAATATTCAGTAAATACGCCAGTCGCGCACTTGTAAAGCGAGAACTATTGTTGTTTGCATATATTGACCGTCTTAAACGAAGCGGCCGAATGCTAGAGCTGAATTAATTATGACAAATGGCTTCTTATATATAGGAAGGCTGAAATTTGCATGATTGATTGCGATGCTTCATAAATAAGCTAAAAATATACATTGTCGAAGGTGATGATTTATGCGCGTTTTTCTACCGAGCGTTAATGTCATTGTTCATTTACGAATAAACATTACGAAATTTTGCTTTTTAGTAGGGTATTCATATCTACCTTGGCTAATAGATGACTGTAGGTTTCGTAATTATATCTGACTGTACTTACTTACTGCTAATGGATAAAGGTGTTTTGATGAAAACTCATTGAAGGTGATAAAGTTAGCCCGAACGATATTGCTTTAAAAAAAATTCATTGATTTGAAAGTGGGACACGAAGTATATAATAGTTTTTACCGTCGGGACTAGTGCAAAAAGTTGTTTCTTACTATTTCTATGTAAAGTCAGAGTTGTAACGCAAATCAAGATCGCATATCTTTGATATTTCATGGTGAATAATGACGACTTCCAGTTTTGCTATGATAATGTTAAACAGTAAAAAAGTCATGCGAGATGCAACGAAAACAAATTTACGACGAGTAGCCTGTACTCTGCAATTAAGTCTCTTTTTCATAGACCACATACAACTTTAGTAGCCATTATTTATACCATCGCTTCACTGTCGCGCTCGATATATTCATTCGCCTGGAAAAATTTGAAAGTTAAATATTCTTATATAGTCGCTACAAATGTATACGCCAAACAATGTGCAGAGCTCGTGCGTTCTTTTTGCTCAATCGTCGTATATAATAGAGTTCGAAAGCCTCCACGTGTCGTCGGTGTATATTTTATTGGAATTCTAATCTACATCGCGCGGCTGTGTTTAACGAGTCGAGAAAAGAATTTTTTAATAAATTTGAAGCGTAGTGTGTATTTCGCGTATGAACAGCTGTTGATTTCGACAATTCACTGCGTGTGTGTGTGTGTGTGTATTTTCAAGCAAAGGTCAAAGATAATTTAGTGACACATAGTTATGCGTTCGATATTAAAATATTTTTGGAAATACAATTTCCGCATGCGCCTCGCCGAATTGACATTGTCTGTATTGATATGGAAATGTCGTTCAACTTTCGTTGCATTGATATATAATTTGACCTTGTTAAAAATCTGTGACACTGAATGACACCACCTGATGCATTACTGAACAAATTACGACTTATCTTAACGAAGAGCGATTAATCTATGCAAATCTGGTGAATTCAAGCTAACAATTGGTTCGTTCGAATGTCAACTCAAAACAAATAAGTTCTTAAAAATCCCCTGTAGCCAAAAAATTCCACTCACGATTCTATAGACCATAAAGTACGAGATAACCGAATTGTCAGCCAACTCTTTGGAATTACTCATTCAAAATGAAGCCCTTCCCGTTGTCGGGCATCAGGCGGAAATCGAGTCGCGCGTGAAATACAAAAAGGATGAAAAAGCGGAAGTATAAAGCACAAGTGCTGCGGCAGCTCGTCAGAAGAAAGTGGCGGCGTAGCACTAGTAGACGTATAGCAGGTTAGAGCTGCCGCATGCATTGCATTTGTCGAATACGAAGTCACGTATCGAATACATTATCGTCCATAGGGTTGCGAAGGGGGAACGAGAAAGGAGAGAGAGAGAGAAAGAGAAATGAGAGGATGACGACTGCTGCAGAGATGCGCGCATGCGAGAGGACTGAAAAGGCTGCAGTCGTGGCGGCGCGGCGAGTGACTATATTGATTGTGTAGGCAGCTGACGGCGACAGTGACATATGTCACCGAGGCTTCTCGTTATCGCTGATTTAAACATGAGACAGCCCCATGCACCAGCTCGGCAACTTCGTATTTTCCCTGCCTGCTCCGATGATGTGCCTCTCTGTACATTTATACTGTAGTAGGTTATATATATATATACATATACCATATATCTTTACGCACTGCATCAGCCTTCGTTGGATCTTTCTCCTTCTGATCGACAGGCATGATTTCGTACGTGTCACTGAATCGGCGATGTGTAACGAAGCAGCCTCCTTTATTATATTATTGACTTTTTGGCGTATTTATAATGGGACGGCTATAATGATGCGGAATTGACGCGCGTACACAAGTATAGCTCGACGGAAAAAACCTGACGTGCCGCGCATAATGTCGTCGGTGAGGAGACATATGGTCGTTAAGTACGTTGCAATTAGCGCACGTAATAGGCGAGCAAAAAATGTGTAATTTTTATTAGAAGGTGGATACTGGCTTATTCGTGTTACGACTACGCGACTATACTTTTACTTAGTCCGAGGGGAATTGCATGTTTCAAACGCGGACACTATATATGCACGTAATAATTATGCTGCTAAATTGGTACTTTAGAAAAAACTTTGTTTATTGCGGCTACTGCAGTAGACGTGCTGTATACGTGTATTGCAAAATGTGGCATGTATAAATATATAGCTGATGAATGGATTATTTACATTGAGTTTTCTTGTACATTAAGCTATACTTATATATTAGGGATTATTATAATAATGCATGCCAAAACTGCCTTGTTATACCTGCCAGTTTTTTTTATTTTGGAAATCGTTTTGCATGCATGTTTCGCACTGCAAATCAGGTACGGAAATCAGATATTATTCACATAATAAAATATATGCATTAATACCGCAAAGGCGTTGCATAGACCGTGTATAAGCGATGGGCGTGACAAAAACGTGCAAAAGATTTATGACATAGAGGCATCAGTTTAATCCCGCATAAGAGGATTATTTTTATTTCGAAAAGTATCAACGACGCAAAGCCTAATTTCGTCATTAGCTATTGATAGTTTTCTATTTATAGTTTGTTTGCTATTTTTTCAGTTCGAAAAAATTTATGGCTCTGAGGCTATTAGAGTCATATAGGTATGGTATATACGAACGACGGGCAGTGAATTACCGCTATTTTCACGTACCGCAGGGCGGCTCACGGGGAATAAACCGAAAATCCCGGCGCGGATTAAGTCCTTTAACGGTTTCCATTGTTATCCGACAACAGGTATAATTCGAACTCCGTCGCTTATATGAGGATAAATTTCGTTTTCCCTCTCTTTGCGTCGAGCCGTAATTGCTTTTTCGTAGAATTGGCACCTTGTATAATACTTATAGCTAATGATGAAACGGGAAAACACGTCCGGCGTCTAGAAGGATATCAGTCATCGATGCATATTTCTTTCAATATTACGTTGTAACTATCGGTATACTTGAATGAAAAATACAAATACATGTTGTCCCGATGCGTTTCGCGGTATCGAACGGCAGGTATATTAACAGACGTATATACTTAAACTTCGCTTCCGATACATCATCGGTTATGTATCCACACGAAATTACGGGGCTTATTCACCTTTCCACCTTCATTACACTAAATAATAAGCCTGTCAACTACCTGTCCAATTACACCTCGGCTTGTCCAATTACTCTCGAGGCTCGAGAAAAAAAAATGAAAGAAACTCTCGCGAAAGGAGAGGAGACCGTGGCGCCGAGCGGCGAAATGAAAAAAAGGGACAAAATATGCGCGCGTTAGAGCCAAAAGGAAGAGAGGAAAAAGTGTGTATGCGTGTGCAGCAGAGACGAAAAAAAAGGTAAAACAGCGCGTAAAGTTGGCCGTTTCGGCGAATTTACCGCGTGCCACAGAGAGTGCGGGGTCTCTCTCTCTCTCTCTCTCTGACGCATATACTAATGCAGTGTCTCGGCGCGTATACGGGCGGTGGCGCGTATATACACCCGGGGGATCATATTTTATGTTTTAATCTCTCCATTGTTCCAGGTATAACGGAGTTTAGGACGGAAAAATAATGCCTACCACGAAACACGCGAACCGCCGCCGTCGGCCATAAAACATCCTGCTCGCGCGAGCTCGGCCACCGTGTCGAGGTCTGTGTGCTGCTGCTGCTGCTGCTGCTGTTTTGCAGCGCCTGCGCACGACCTGTGCATTTTTATGCGCGCCCCCAGATCCGTGTACAGATTTTCTCGAAAACGAAAAATACGCCGGATCCGATGCTGTAAACAACGAGAGCTACTTCGCGCGAGCGCTAGAGAGAGATCCCGATAAAATCTGGCGCGCCGACCATAAGCGCGCACAACACGTCCCGTCCTTTATTTTCTCTCTGTGTCTGTGTATAACGCGCCCTTCTTTTCTCTATTCTCTTTATTTAATGCGCAGGCGTGTGGCCTGTCGTCTTTCTTCGACTTTGGGTTGCACACAAATCAACGGGCGTTTAACGCTTCTCTATACTGTGTTATACACACCCTGCAGGGCAACAGCTTTCTCGCGCCGAGTTGAGGACCGACTAGACGACGAAGAGCTGATATGGTCTTTGAAAAAGAATGCTAATTTTCGGTCTGCGCCTCTCGTTTTCACGTGCGGTGCGGCTTTTCCTCGTGCACAGCTGGCTCTCTATATAATAGATACACTCCCGTGTTTGATGTGGCCGGAAGTTCGAGGTGAGAGAGAGAAGCTCGTAAAAGAACCCTTGTTTGTGGAAACTTGAATATGTATATGATGTGTTTGATGTCTTTTGTACTTTCGAGCCGGAGCCTCATTTCCTCTTTTTTTTATCTCTGTTTTATTTGAGTTCCCAAACAATTTATGACTTTTGCGCCTTTTATTTACTACCTTTTTTCTAGATACCCTGCATATAGCGAGTGTCACTGTTATCGTCCCGATGACTATCTCGAAAAGCGGGTCTGTGAAAAGTAAGGAGTTATTATTTGATTTTTTTATATTTAACAAAAAACTGCAGCGAATTCGTTCAGCCGCACCGCCTAATTTATGAAAATTACCCCCTCATAACAAACCGTGAGAGTGAAAATTAGTTCAAAGAAGCAATCGCGTGCCATTAAGTAAGTCTTCAAGGAAGCAGCATAATTACAAAGCCATTTGTATAAGCATTAAAAAAGTACATAAGAGAAAAAAAGACTGATTTGTGGCCTCGTAAAGAAGCTCGAAAAATCCAAATTTAATTCGACGTAAAAATAATAATCAAACGACCTCGTTTCACTCGGTATAATAATATCGGCAATATATACAAGGACCTCTGAGCTGAAAGCAAAACAAAAAAAATTATAAAGCCGCTCTCGCGCGGAACTCTGTCCTCAGTGGCAGTGATTTCTCCGAAAAAAGCCGATTTCACTTTACTTAATGACGCGAAATTATATCCCGGCTAAAGGGGGCGGATCTCCGTAATTTTCGACTCACGCGTATAGCAGCATAGCATCTCTCAACCGGATACGAGAGTAGCGTCGTGTCAACCGCGGCGGCGGCGGCGGCGGCCTTGTTCTCTCTTCTTCCTTCCAGAAAACCTCCCCTTGAAATATCGGTAATTTTATTTTCGAAAATAACAGCTACGCGTCGGCCAGTGCTGACCCTCTATTTATCTGGCGCCTGCGCTCGTTACGCAGTCGTTATAGTAGGCCGAAACGCTTCTAGGAGTATATTAAGAGAGCCGGCGGCGGCTGTATATGTGGACTCGGGATTCGCCTCCCCCTAATTCTTGCAGCTCTATATCTTGCTTAGACCTGGAGCCGCTTTGCGATTAGTTGCGATTACGACACTCGGACCGACGATCGGCTGTCGGTATCTTTCGTCATGTGGACGCCAGCATTTGTATCTTTCGCACCGTGTTTTTATGTGTACTTCGTCGTTGATAATTTATCGGTTTTCTTATTTGGATGGCTAACGTTCACTGATTGTATCTTTGTGTTTACATCAGTGCAATGGTTTTTATGATAACGGACCGTCTTGAAAATATGATTTGTTTACTCTTCTGTTTACTCACGTTGATTATTTAAGAAAAAAAATCTTAATTCACACAGTATACATAGTGATAAAAATGAATACAAAAACGCAATTCACAAAAAAATAATACTTACAACGTCTCATAATAGTATCGATATATAAAGCAGGACTCGATCACGTTCTCTCTCGCGTATAAAAGTTGCCACCGCATCGTGCATGGTAGTGCAATTTTCGCAAAAAAAATTTCACGCTGCACACACACTTTGGCCGCTTTGCCGCTGCCGGTTCATCTCGCTGGTCAGCCAAGCGGCGCTAATTATCGCGGGGGGAGAGAATGAAAGAAAGACGAAAATGAGCGGGTCCTGAGCGCATAATGACAATGCGGAGACGCACCGCCGCACCTCGACCGCTATCATTACGCCCGATAATCTTTACCTCCGAGAAAGATTGCGATTTTGTCCCCTGTGTTTCGTGTATATCTTTGAATCTTGTTCTTATTAGCGTTACGTGCGCGGACGCGATGTATACAGGTATAAGAGAGTAGCTCGGGGAATTTTTTATCTGCGCTTTTAAGGTGAAATTACGGTGCGGAGCAATAAATGATACTGTGTTGTAAGGTGTACGGGTTTACGCGTTATTTGTGAAATTTACTTTGTATAATGTTGTGCAGCTGTACGTGCTCTTGAGTGCATCAGTGAAAAAACTTTTATTTGGCCTCATTATGAAACTGAAAAATGTGTATTTTCAGAAGGAAAAAAACGATAATTTTTTTCGCCGATGCTGGTTAAGAGGAGAAGGTACAGAGCAAGACTTAATTTTATATTAGCCGAGAAATTATATTTTTATGTAAATTACGTGTAATCTTGTGCGAAAAGAATGTTTCCCTCATGATATAGTTTGTTTTACTCTTCCCCTTAAGAATAAGAAGTACAAGTTAAAAAGCTCCTAAGAATCGTTAGCCAAGCCAAAATATTGATATCGCGAAACAAAGTCTCTCCTCTGACAACGAGAGTACAAAAGACACACGTGCCCAGCTCGACAAACACTCTCTTGCCTTGTCTAGAAGAATTTGGCACATGGCATCGCGAAGCAGATAATGAGCTCACTCAATCGAACGGGAAGTCCAAGTGCGAAGATTCCGCGCGTGTATGTCAACTCGCAAAGTGCCAGACGCTGTTCGGCTATATGTATATCTGTCATATGTACGCAATTACACATATGCATGCGCCTCGAGCTAAATTAACCTGGCGTCGCTCGAGCTGTATAACGTATACCGCGCGATCCTCATCGCTTGATCGGAACAAATATTGATGGAGCTAAGTAAATGAACACGATATGCTGCTATTAATCACGTATAATGTTGGGAAATTCTGATTTCTGCAGCTTTCAGGAGATATCGAAGCCTCGAGAACGAGTAGCTTCGATTACACGTGCAAGCCGATTATTTTGGAATATAACCGAGACTACATCACATATACGATTAAAAACTCATTCTTGTATAAAAAAAGCGACTCAAAATAACATCCATTATTTTGAGCAATCAGACGACAAAAAACCTAATCCATCATCCATCGCCACGAATGAAAAAAAAGGCGCGCGCAAGTGCAACCGGGAGAACGTTTGATGTGCATCAGTCGCATCGGGCTATATCTTAATTATAGCTGCTGCAACTATATATATACACATTTCGTATTATCCATCTACCAACGAGAGAGGGAACGCGAGCGAGATATAAAAAACAGAAGCAAGAGAGAGAGAAGGCACTCAAGAGTGAAGTGGATAATACAAGCTGATGTAATGTCTTTTTGGCATCCGTGACCGCGCGCCTTTGGCGACGTCTCGTCAACTCGCGGCTGTCTCCTCCCGACGAGCGGCCTGTCGTTCATCCGTCGCCGGGATCTTGGCTGCCGCGCTTCTCTTCTCCCTTCAGTTTCTCAGATGCCGAGCGACGCCGACGTTTGGACAAACCATCTCTCTCGAGAAGCGCAGACGAAAAAGAGTACAGCTATCGCGATCTCGCGTGTGCTTTGAAGAAATTATTTTTCTACATTACTCGCTCGTTAGCGTGAGCTCGTGTATGGCTAGAAATAAACGTTGTTAGACTTTAGTTGGTGTCAGTTTTTACGCCTGCAAATATGGACTGATAAAAATAGAACTCTTGTCGCGCTGTTTCCTGTTTGATTAGAATAAATTATATATTTCAATAGATCAGCGATTCGTATTGAAATTTCGTCGAATAATGGGAATCAAATAATTTCCGTTCGACGGTTCTTAACAAATGTCAGCTCTTTCTTCTATATTTTCAGAAGCGATCTATTTATAACCTGTACAGTCAACTAGTTGCGTAAAAAATTTCAATGAAATATATAGTCCAGGATTCTTGAATTGAATATCGATGAAAGTAAACGGTATATTTTGAATAGAATTATATTGAAAGTAAGAGAAAAATTTCTAAGAAATAATATTATCCAATATATTACGCGTTAGACTTACGTAAACATTGTTTTAAAATTAATTTTATTCATGAATATATAACAAAGCATTATATTATTTTTCTTCGCGTAAGTATAGGTTTGGGAAATAACGATGGTTCCCCCTTACATCACACCAATAATTTCTACGAACTAATTTGTACAAGAATCATTCGACGTCATTTTTCACATGCTCACCGCGCACCAGCGGTATATAAGCGAATGACAAATGGAAAATAATTATGCGACCAAACTGTCCAGCATCAGTCGTTCGGTCGCACTCTGCACTTCACACTGAAAGCGATTTTTCTCAAAGGATGCCGTCGCGCCGTTTCCTTTCAAAATTGAAGTGCCTATGGCGTTTGTTTGTCAGCCACTTGAGCCCGACCATCTGTCCGTACTGCTGCGCCACTATGTTTATCCAGCAGCAGAAGGGAGCAAGAGAGAGCCCTGGAAAAAGAGAAACCTTTGACTTTGGCAAAGGGAAAACACTGTCGAGAGAGAACGTCGACTTGGGAAAATACTCGGCTGATGTGATGCGTGTCACTGTCACGAATTTTCCCCATTATTGACAGAATCTGAGGAAGGCTGGTGTGCGAGACAGGAAATAATATTGGTTTGAGGGCTGGAATTGGAAATTAGCGTCCACGATATATCATTTTGATTTTACGTTTTTCAATCTAAAATCGTGCCGCGTTTTTAATGAAACCTAATTAAAATTTTCTTGAATATACTGATGGTGTAGACTTCCCGCGACATTTCAAAACGTTCCGAAATGAGCGTATAACTATGAATATTATCAATATTCATATTAAAAAGTTTTGATAACTCAAACATGGTTGTCAGTTATTTTATCGCAATATTTACTCAAATATAAGTACAAAGCTTTTCCAGATACTGCATGATATTCACTTCGAAACGGCACACTATAACATGATTTATGAAATGTAAAACAGTGCACGTTAATGTAATGTTTTTTCCACGTATATACATACTTATACTTAATCGTGAAGGAAAGAGCGCGCAGCTGTTCCAAACGATCTTACTAATAATATCAAGATTGAAAATTCCCGCAGTCAATACATTATCGCGTTTAAAATTTCCTGACGATCCCCTATCTCTATTCTAAAATCGAGCAAAATCAGCAGCGAGCAATCTCTCAAACAGGCTCTTTCACTTTACATACACATACACACACACACACGCAAAGAAGCAGCGACGCGCGCGGCTCGCAGGTGTGTATATCGCTTGAGCATCTCTCGCTATACACGTCGCGCCTCTTTGAAATTGATGAAGCGAGCTGTTACGTATAACCGACGGCCGTATACCGCGCCGCTTATAAATCTCTCCCATCCATTATACATCTATATAAGATATCCGAGAAAACGTTAATGACTGGTTATGTAAAGATTAAAAGCGCGCAGCTATGAAGACGACGACGACAGGCGCGAATACTTATAAGCATCAGCATCTCGAGAGGATCGATTACCCGCCGTATACCAGACCGTTAATCGCGCGCTGATTACGCGCGGCTGTATAAGTTACACTCTCTCGCGAGAGAGTCTCGTCGCCGCGCCAATTATTGCCCCTCTTATTGCACATTATCCCCGGGGATAATAACAAGTTCCCGATGCCACACATACACACACACACACATACGCTCTATCGCAACCTTGCGCGCACCGTTAGAACGACCGCAATTAACTTTATGAGGCCGTTCCGTGAGAGGCCTCTCGTTTGTGTGTGTGTGTGTGTACGTATACGCGCTGTGCTCTATGATTAAACGCAGCGCGCGAAATGAGGGTCGATCGTACAAGAGCCCGAAGCGGCGAATATTGTCACTGCCGGCAATAAAAGCTGCCGGAATGACCGCTCTCCCCGAAATTATTAGCCAAGTGCAGCCCGGGAGTAGAACGATCGAGGCGCCGTACACACGGCTCGCAAGAAGGAAGTCTCTCGTGGAGAATCCATTTTCGGAACGTTTGGCTTTTATGGAACTAACGTGCGCAGGCGGGGAGAATTAATGCGAGGAGAAAAGTTTGCCGAGCTTTATGCGCGAGGATAAAAGTTTTCCTGTAAATTCTGCTTGGACTTTTAAGATGTGTTTGCGTGCAGATATAGATGAAAAGCGGCGAATATAATATTTACGGGGCTTTAGCGGCTTGATCAATGTCCAGTTTATATACCTACTAAATCGGTTGTTTTTCCTTCATTTTCATTTATATCTACAGTGTGATAAGGACTTTCGGTCCAGAAATAAGATTCGTCGACAATATCCTCAACGATTTCGAGCATCAATCAATGCCAATTTACGTTTATTTACCGGGCATTCCATCGCGTGTCCCGTACAAATGCGTGCGAAAGTTATACACAGGATTTGCGAATATAAGAGCGACCGGCAAACACATTTGCGTCCTGTTTGCGCTTGGAAAATAAACGTACAACGCATCTCGTCCGACGTCATGCAAGACACTCGTTCAACCACCTCAGAGCCAACATCGCAAGAAGCCAAAGCTTATTCACTTTAGACGAATCGTATATATATGTAAGAGAAACGAACGGAGCAGCAGCAGCAGCAGCACCTGGTGTCGGGGACAGAAATGATTTATCGGCTGTTTGTCTACTCATTTATTAAGGCGTTGCGGAGCTCCGGGCTTTTCTTCGACTTGGAAGTGCAATTATAATAGATTGATGCTAAAGATGGAACGTCTTTAATCACGCGAGCGAGCAAGCGAGCGAGTGTAGTAGCGACCTTGACGGAAAAGATTAATTTTCAAGTTTTTGCCTTTATTTTCACTCTCTCGCGGTGATTGATAGTCGAATACTAGCCGCGCTGTTTTCTGTTTCAATTAAGCTTTTTTTCACTTGGCTTCATCCCGTGCGTCATTAGCTTTTTATTTACGAGCTCTGATGATGCTCGTTCTTTTGTTTCTCTCTGACGTGTATAGACGGCTGTTGTCGTCGAGAGGTTTTGTCATTCGACACATTAGAAAACGTATAAAAGTCGGCGACGTAAACACAGTAGAGCTTCTATTAATAATTTCGGTCTAATGTGATTTGGATTATCCTATTAAATTTATTCAACACTGCACGCATTGCTCAAAAATATAATTCACTGGAAACTCGCAAATGTCGTGCTGCGATGGGAAGCAAGAGCTAAAAAAAAATCCGCACTGTCAGCTATCTCGGTAGCGAAATCAGGTGCAGCATAATTGCGGGGTAGGGCATTAGCCGTTAATCAACTTATATACACTCTGCGCTGTCCGGCCTCGCCTCCTCGCGCGCGCGCGTTATCCCTCGCCTCTTCCGGCGAAAATGAGCGTCGGACGGAAACGGCCTGTCTCTGATGCTCTCGGCTAATTATATGGACTTTCCGTGACGCGGCGGCGCCGGGTCAGACGTTTTCCTCTCATCCATTTGTCTGCGCCCCGCGGGGACTGACAGATCGCATAATAACCATACACACGCCGTGTTCAACGTGTGCTATATGCTGTCGTGCGGCCGTCTTCGCTGATGATGGCTCTCGTGATGGCCTTTCCCTTGAGGAGGCCTGTAGAATATACTGGATCTCTTGAGTGTGGGCGGCAAAGAGGAAGAATTTTTTTTAGCGGATGATGCTGCGTTATATATTAAAAGTTCGTTGCAACGATCCATCTGCGCAAAAGTCCCCGGAGTAACAAACAGGCAGAACCAGTGCAGGAAGCCAGAACACGATATACGAAGAAAAAAAAAGAGATACCGCAAGATCCACGTATACACGTTAAAGTAGAGAACAGCAGTATAGATATAGTTGCGCGCGTACAGAAAAGGCTAAAGGAGATCTTTATCGCTCTCGAGTCGTCCGCGCATCCGTTTCCACATCTCTCCCATAGCACAAGGTCTGCGTGAGCTTGCGTACATAACCAGGCGCTTAACGCACCCGTTTACGTATACCTAAACGCACATGCGCGAGTCGCCGCGCATACCTGATGACGCCCTCTTCCTGTCCTCTTCACGACGGCTGCTGCACGTGTTATTATAGCCCTCGTTGCGATACGCGCTATACGCAAAACCGCGGCCGAATGGGAATGACGCTTTTAAGTCGAATCAATCGTATGTCCCGTGTCTGTGTGCGAGCATTATTTCGGTAAGGTAATCACGTGCCACCGCTTTTGTAGTGTCCCACGCGTACAAAAACGCCGTGGATATTTATTATAACGAGAGGAGCAGACTCGTTTTAACGAGCCTCGTTCGTCTAGCTTTATATACTCTGCGCAGAGCGCATGTAAGAGAGCTTTTATGCTTTCGCGTACGTGTGCGTTTTAATGCCTTTTTTCTCTTTTTTTGAGGTTTCGTGCGAGTCGATGGCTGGTATGCTCTGTAGTCGAACGTGACTTTTGCTTGAAATGACATTAAGGTTCTTCTTAAATTATGATATGGAACGAGGTTTTCGGGAGTTTATGTACATAGTTTAACCGTGTTCAGCCTACTGAAAAATGTACGTTACGGCTGCATGAAATTACAAATTGCTAAATACATACAACAATAAATTAATGTCTTATCCCAAAATCCTGTCCTTTGAACTATCCAATACACTATACCAAAAACGCTCTTCCATCAGAGATAAAACACCAAATAGTTGAACATGAAAACAAGACACACACAGTAGCCGCACATCGTCCCCTCCCGCCGAGCAGTAGTTCTCCGCTCGCGTGGGCACACAAGTGCGCGTATTATCATGGTAAATTGACTCGTTCCAAATGGCCGACGAAACGCGGCGCATATCCATCCCATGCGACGTGTTCCGGCTCCGCACATCCGCGTTGTCCTCTCGCAGCGCGTGAAAAGCTCTCCTCGTTGAAAACGTCCGCACCGGCATGGGACACACATCAACGAAAGAGAGAGAGAGAAAGGAGTAGAACGAGAGACAAACTCATGCGTACATGTACATTTGCATGAAAACAGGCGCGCGCGCGCGGGCGCTTTTATGCCCCTCCGTGACATCCGGTTTTCAGAAGCGCCGCTCGCGCGATCATTAGCGTATGCCAGATTCCTTGCAGATAAGACGAGAAAGAGAGGCGTATATACACGCTCTGCACACACATGGTCAATGAAAACGCACGGCGCTTGAATACGTAAATAAAGAGCGCGCAAGCGAGTGAAAGGGGCAAACTCAAGAGAGAGAGAGAGAGGCGACGAGGCAAGGGTTCGTTATATATACACTCGCGTGAAAAATGACCGGCGCTTTCATGATGCATGAGAATTTCGTTCCACGTAGGTAGATCTCTGAGCTCTCTAGCCGAGCGTGACTGAATTTTCGAAAAAATAATGCCCCTTTCGTAAATAATTATACTCTGTCGTCGTCATCGTCGTATAGTAGTCGCAGTAGTTTGTCCCTGTTTACGCATTCGCGCCGCGATTCAACTCCGGGGTTTCGACTGTATTATGTGCGAAGAAGGGGTTTCTCTCCTGCGGTGTGCGTATATACATGTATACATATATAGAAAATAATGCATTACAAAGCCGTGTGCTTTGGAGCGAAGAAAGTTTTGCCGCTGCGTGGCTAATGCCTTTGTCTATCGCGGCTGGATATAAATTAGGAATGACCTGTTGTGTGTGTGAGTGTGTTGAGCGAACGATTCCATTGTGTAATATACGTGCGTGCGTACTATAAATGCTGGATCGTTGTATTTTGAAAATAGGGACGTTAAATCTGACAGCTGGAAATCGTTTGTCTTCTTTTGTTTTGGCCGCGCTTGATGGATATCGGACTGCTTGTCGCTCCGCGGAGCATAATTAAATAGAGATTAATTCGGTAGACCGACAAATGTGATTAAATTTGATGTTATAGGGATAGCGCGCGAGAGAGAGATTAGAGACTGAATAAGTAATGTGATTAATTATTCAAATTTCCATTTCTCGCCCGTCGCGAGTGGATTTGATAATCTTCTGGCACCCTATATAGCGTTATACAGCGTGGATAAAGATCTCTCCGCGACGACGATTGACAGGTTGACTTCTCGAAAGACGTCAAGCTTTCTCACACTGATAATCAGATAATATACACGACATTCGTGTCGTCTAATTACCTTACTTCCTTCGAGTTAAAGGCTCTTATAGATGAGCGACACGTTTGAATTTAGCTCAAAGCTGCGGATTCTTCAATGAATATTGCAGATCAGCTCGTACTTACAGTCCCGTGTGTGAGAACAGACGGTATAGGAACAAGCGCTGCAGCTGCGCGTTATTGGCAATTCGACGAGTTGCCACATCGAAGTAGTTGTGACTGACCTCGTTTCGTATGCTATATTACGATTGCAAACCTTGTATTTTATATTTCTTTCCTCCGATTTCAAAATGCATCCGCCGCCAACCGCCGGAGATCAATAATTATTTTAATGTGCTCGTGCTTTTGATTTAATTGCTCGGTTCGTAACGCGCGTATGCGCGTATATTCTTGACTCGTTCGCAAAATATTATTCCGCGTGAGATATAAACTCAAATTACGTATATAGTATACTGAAGTCGTTGCGCAACTGCTGCGAATTTGCCGATGTCTTATTCGAGTTCGTAAAAAATGTACGGGGATTATACACTGCAATTAATTATTAAATTAACGACATCTGCGAATTGGTATACTGTATACGCGAAGTTTTCAAACTTGACGTTCCAATCAGTCAGTCAACGTCCAGAAAAGTAAGATCGATCGACGACGGCGGTGGTCAACCCTATATCCGGTCTTCAGCTGTCTCGTACTTCGTTCGCCATAACGTCGACATGAATCGAGCTTACGCTCGCCGGAGCCAAACTTGCTCCGCGATAAGCGAAGTACTATGACGGAGGGCGAGTGTGTAGTGCGCTGCAGCAGTCGCGAGTTGTTCGGAACGACGACTGACAGGCCGACCGAGTGAGAATGACACGCTCGTTTCCATTCGAGCAATTTCGCTCGCTGCAGTATAACGCGTTCTGAGTGTCGATGTCTTGGACCCATTCGTCGTCGCTTCTGATATGGAAACCCACGGGAGGGAGAATGAAGGTTTGGGGAGATGTTGCGAGTGTACGGTACATATAGGTATGATATAGGATTAATTTTAGAGGATTTTCTGCTTTTCTTATTCGCAGACTCGCGAGGGAGAAGAAAGACGTAGAAAGTGTTGGATACAAAAGAGTTCAGAGAAATAAGAATTTTCGAAGCAGTCGTTTTGAAGAATATTCTTTATTTTATTTCTATTTGTTGGTCGTCTAGACGTTCATTTTGTACTATGTATAAGTCTTCGTCAAATCTATTTTTATTCCAATGGTACACTGCAGATTTTAGATCACTTGGAATATCTAGTATCTGATGCCCTTCTCGAAAAGTTTGTTCTTCTATTTCTAATCTTTCCAAACTAAAGTCCGAAATTTCAGGCGACGCTTGTTCAATTACATACCATTCGCGACACTAGCTTCTCGCCAGCAGCAAGAAAAACAATAATCTACCACATGCAGCCCTGAGCTGTAATAAAGACACACAGCAAAAGAAAAAAAGGACGAAAAATAGAAAGCAGCTCTGAAAAGCATAGCTCTGCGAAAGAAAGAAAAACGTCGACGTCCACGGCGAGTTTATACGACGACGACGACGACTAGGATGGCGATCAAGACCCGCGGGCTGTACAAGCTGTCACCTGCATTGTTTGCCAGGCGCGCTTCTCTCTCTCTCTCTCTCTCTTTCTCCCATAATCCTGTCTCTTCAACTCCCCCTGCCTCCCGTCCGCGGCTGTATATACTGAAGACTTACGCGAGTCCGGGCTTTACAATGGCCAACGGCAGCATCAGCCACGCCTCGGCAGCATACCTAATCACCCCTGGGCGGACGTCTGCTATTGAGACGTTTAATTAACTCGGCTGTTGAGGCTCTTTGTAACGTCGGCACACTCCCTCCCCCCCCCCTCTCTCTCTCTCTCTTCTGTACGTCCTTTCTCTACTCGCGCTTCTACGTCCGTTCTTCCTTCCGCGTTCGGTTACGCGTTGTCCTGCCAGCTTTTCTTCGGCGCCGATGGCATTATCGGGAGTAGGTATGTCATGTAAGACAGGTGATAATGAGGCCTGTCTTCTCTGACGATGGATACCGAACGATTGGGTATAATATTGGATGCAGGGTTTATCGTTAAGAGATTGAAAAGTGACGTCTGTGATAATTTATAAGCGCTATCTTTTTTACTACTGCTTATCATCGGGTCTGAAAATAAAAGCTTTTGATTACTTTCGTATCAATCGAACAACAAATTATGTGTATATTTGTATACTGCAATCTCCAAGGCAAACAATAAATTTGCTATGAGTAATTTACGATTACTTTGGCGCAATAAAATATATTTTTACAGCGTTGAGTCATTTTTATAAAAAGATAACTTGGTACGCACGAGATAACGATGATCGATCGTCAAAATTAATATACTTAGCGTTTCACGCACTTTTTCTGTATCGATTTCCAGAACTTCCCTCCGGAACACAAATTTCAACGCCGCGAGGATGAAAAAAAAGAGAACAACGACAGGTGCTACATAAAGCCCGAAAACTTCTCGACGGTAGTGAAGATCGTATAAAAACAATGACTTACTGCAATCTTCTCGGGACAACTCGAAGGGTGGATAAATAAGGTAAGGTCCTTTCTTTCTTATTGAGCTCATCCCTCCGGGTTCTACAATCGCCGGCTAGCCCCAGAGGCTCAATACAAGCATTTTCGCGTCTTTCGGCTTTTACAGCGCGTCGTAAAACGAAATCGACCGCCGCTGCAGCGGCAGGAGCTGCGCCTTTGTTTCTTCCCATAGCCGACGACGCTGCGTTTATGGCCGCGGCGCGTCGAAATCGAGGGTAAGCGCGTAAACGAGATAAAACACAAGGCGAGTCTTCGATAGCACATGGCTCAGTCAAGTTGTAATGGAATGCGTGCGGGAAATGCGTTCGCACCTCGATGGGTATCTGCAGATTGTAAAGTCGGGAGCCGGTTTTATAGTGTTGGTGTATGATATTTTAACTGTAAAGTAAAACTGCCTGCGCTCTAAATTTTGAGGTTAGAATTTACACTATATATTTGACAAAAATTTTAATGTTCAATTTTTAAACCGTGATAAACTTGAACATTTCAATTTTAGTGGCATTTCAAAGCCAACAAATCAGATATCACTTTTTAAAAAAGGGATAAGAATTTTACAAATACTGTTAAACTAGAGTTTCGACTCTAGGTTCAATAATATTTCAATACCAGAATGTTATTGACTTCTTCTGCCCACTTAAGCGTGCCTAACGCAATTACAATGGTATACACGTATAGATGACCGAGTCTTGGAGCTTGCAAGCGTTTCACACTGCAAGCGTGACGTTTATATCGTGCCGGTTGAGGTGTCACGCGGCCGTTCGTTCCACGAGCCGGTTATAGCTACGTATAGGAATACACTGGCAAAGCAGAATGCCGCTCCGTTGGGCGCGCAATTATGTAATTAGATTTACCGCTTCGTGGTGCTATGAGACTGCACCGCCGACGCTCTGTGTTTACGCCTATACTATATATTATGTCTGCGCGTTGCCGTGAGTGCATGAAGTCGGCATAAACAATTGCATATCCTGTTTAAAATGCGTAATGGGCGGATGTTAAAAATGTTGTTGACCGCGAGGTTCTCTCAGATCGTCGACTGTGTATTGTACAGATGTAATAGGAGAGGAAAAGGATAAACACGCCAAGCTGCATTTGAAACTTATTACGTGTAGGTTTATTGAAAATTATAAAAAATTATACATCGTCTTTACACATCCAAATATGTCCTTAGTGTGTTTTTGAAAATTTCGATTGAATAAATGACATTTTTTTAAAAGCTCTTTTTTAAATCAGCGCAAACTTTTTGACTCAAAAGATATGTTATCAACGTGTAATGGAATTAATTTCGGTGGCTAAAGATAGATTGGTTTTTTCTCGTTTATATTTAGTTGAACTACTGAAACAGCTATTAATCATTCTTAAAAGGAACCAGTTTTTTTTCTAGATTGTGACAAATTTTTCAGAGCTCGATATGTTTACGACAGCTATAATAAAATACCACTTACTAGTTTTTTTTCCATTTGTAAGCGACTAATAAAAATTCGTTCAACAAATCATATTGATCAGTGAACAGCTTTTAAATTTTACCAAGTAGATTAGTTTAAACGAATAACACCTACACAGGTTTAAAAATATAAGTGCAGGAGGAATAGGTTGGAAAATTTAAAACTGCATAAACTAAAATACCTGTTACAAAATTTTTTTATTCAAGTACGGTTAGACATGTGTTACATTGAAGAGCTTTTTTCGAAATGCAAAGACACACCGATTTGATAAGGATCTTCATGTTCATCAATCAGACGAAGCTAAAAATCAGCATTTCAATTGCATTCAAAAGCAATGACACGCGATGACAATGTTTTGCGAGAATGACGATTACAATTTCTTTTTTGCGATGAATGATGCAAACGCGCGATACATCTGCTTCTGAATAATATATACTGCTTGAAAACAATCTTGTGTTGAGTGCGCGTAAGACGACGCGAGCAGTATTAATGAAGCCGAGCAGCAGCAGCAGCACCAGCGTTTGCGTATAATAAAGCGAGCGAAGAGACAGTGATTAATGCGAGAATCGCCGTGATATGCTCTTGGAGAATCCACGATCTCGTATATCAACCACTCGAAATGACAATGTAAAGAACAAGAGAATAGCAGTAATAATCACCAGGTGCGGGACTCGGTATCAGCCTAAGCGCTCTTCTTCTTCCTGAGGAGGTCAAAGTAGGTAGGGCTGGTGACGTGAACAGCGGTGTGCGGCACAGCGGTGACTCCAAAGCTGCTGACCTTGGTGATGACCGGGTTCTTCCTCTCGATCTCCTGCACCTTCTGCTGGTACTGCTGATTGAACTGCTGCTGCCGTTGCGCTACCTGATTCTGGCCGAACTGGTTATACTGCGGCTGCTGTCCGCCCTGGCTGTTGCTGCTACTGTCGATGACTTCGGAGTCGAAGTGAGCGGGTGCCGGAGTGGTCACGTGAACCGGAGCTACGTGAACCGGAGCCTGAGTGACGTGGTAGGCGTGCGACTGGAAGTGTACGGGCACTGGCGTGACGTGGAAGGAGCTGGACTGGACGCTGTAATGGACTGGCTCAACTGGAAGCTGTAGAGGTACGTGGACCGGAGCAGGCTGAAGGTGGACGGGAGCCGGGGTGACGTGGACCGGGGCCTGGGACAAGTAGGCGTAGCTCTGGTACTGTGGCTGCTGCTGGTAGCGGTAGCTCGGCAGAACCTGGACACCGTTCTCAGCTTGGATGACGTTGGGAGGTGGGTCCGGGATGCTGCCGTCGCGGAAGAGTACCCACTTGCTGCCCTGATAGAAGCTGGACGGTACTCGAGCGACGACGTCCGCTGGCTTGGCAAGACTCACGGCCAGGCTGGCCGCCAAGAGGGCGAGACACAGAGTTGCCTTGGACATCTTCTTCGAGTATATCGATAAATAGACTGACTGTGTATACCTCGGGACTGGAGTACTGCTCACTACGTGCTAGCTCTCGACGCTCGGATGCTCTCGAGTGGTCTGGACGATTTGGTCCGGCGTCGAGTAGGCTTTTATAGTCGACAACCCCCGAAAATGGAACACAGCTCACCAGGAGGATCTAGCGAACCGGATTTAGCGATCGTTCTTTTTTCCTCGGTCTTTGGTACAGATATAAATCCGAGGCAGATTCGTACCAGGGAGATAAATAATTGGACCGATGCGTCTGGGATCTCTTTTTCCCTCTCTCTTTCTCTCTGCTGGTCCACTGCTTTTACTGACTAGGACTCCGGATAAAAGGATTGGATAAAAATAAAAAAGGAAGACAGGCATTATGGAGATGCAGCGGAGATTTTTCGACTCTCTCGGAACTGACTCGATTCTCACGTTTTTTCAGCCTCCAAATGGGGGTTGAGCTTATTTTCGATGACAGAGCGAGAACGCAAAAGTCCATCTCGGCGAAGGACTGCGTCCTCGCAATCCTGCCCCGCGCTAATAGGCGCACAAGGAATTATGTAAATAGGCTTTTTTATGGATTCTTCGACTACGCGCGAGTGAGAATGTTTTTATTTTTTCTTTTTTTTCGTTCGACAAGCGCGAGCGCATCCATTTCGAAGAGCGCTATATTTATACGTATACTTCGATATTTAATTTAGCTGCCGGATAGATTTTTCAGTATAAAAATACGAGGGTTCGCCCGCGAACTGCTAAAGGCTATACAAACACATATATACATAGAAAGTCGCCTACGCTCGACTGAAGCTACGCTTGCTGTCGTTTCCGCGGGGCAAAGGGGTTATATATAGATACACTGGCGAACAAGGCCGATGCATGAAATTCGATTAGCCGTGAAACTCGCGATGGCAGGTCATAAATTACGCGCGTTTTAATATTCCGGGCAGATATCTCGGCAGCCCCGCAATATTGATCACGTAAGCACTACTTTCGGCGGAATCCGGGGCCTGCTTTATCTTGCGGCAGTCGGATAAAAGCCTTTGGCAATCAAAAGGTCGTAAATAACGTATAAAATGTTGTCGGAACATAAACCTCTGAATTTGTATCGATGCGCGCGCGCGCGAGGTTATATTAGCCACGACAGCATCGGAGACAGTTGCGCGCGAGGATCGTCGCGTCCCATTAATTTTTTCCGAGCATTTTATTTACCGAGCTGTGTATAGGTATACCTCCCTTTTATGCGCTTCAACGAGTTCAACAAACTCGTTTTCGTTATAATATACAGAAGCACGCAGGAATATTCAAGGTGAAATGTGCGTGTGATGTGTGAACTAATTAGATTTTTCACCTTGTTTCATTTTGCGCTCCCGCAAATCGCGTCGACTCTGAAATGCTTCGAGAAATTTGCGTAATGGAAGCATAATTCATCGGATTATTTGAAATTTAATCGAGCTTATTTAGGTTATAGTCCGTTATTTGTCGTGTTAGACAGTGAATTATATCGCGTGCGTCAAAGATTTTTAATCCCCCTATATAGCATACACACCTATTGCTCACGACCTCAAATTTTCCTCAACTTCTTATATATATTTGGTCCTTCTATTCACGAAGCAGCGAGCAAAAAGTGTAACTAAATTAATAGCTTCTGTCCTCTCGCTACAAAAACATCTCATTTTTTAAATTCCAATGCAATAATGTATATACAGCTCGTTTTCGAATCCTGATTTAAAGCCAACTCATCCCCATCACAGCGTCGATATTCTCTCAACAAGACCAGCAAAAAAATATATATATCCAAACACAGTGTCGAAGAGCAGAAGGAGAAACAGCTCGAGCAAATAAATTCAATCGGCCTGGGAAAGTCACGAGCGCGCCTATATAAACCCCCAGAGCAACTTCAATCGTTCGCGGAAGAAATTCGCTGCTGATGGCTGACAAAAGCGCACGCGCTCGTATAATCTTTATCGCTTCGCAGAAAAGCCAGCAGCAGCAGCAGCAGCAGTACACCGGCAAAGGAGAGAGAAGCAATTTGCCGCGCGGCATCAGCGCGAAAACAGTCGCGAAAAATGTCACGACGTCGTCGACACGCCTCTGCCGATCAGGTGCAGATAAGCTGCGCGGCCCCGCGGAAATGACCTATTATTGTTATTTATGACCATCAGCGATGGAAAAGCTGCAGCGGCATTCTCGTCGGCTCGTAATTACCCGCTCGTTTTGCTCTCTGCCGATGTTTGTCTCTCTCGCTCTGTGCCTGTCTGGCTGTCGGTTATAACGACGCGGCGGCCCATTGAGGCGTCCGTCTGTGAAGTGAGCAACTGATGTGCGGATTGTTTCGAATGTCGGTTATTAGGGGGGACCTCACTTAGGCGGCTCTTTAATTAAGACGGTTGGATGTCGAGTCTGTCGGTTCGACGCTTTTTGAGGGAAAATGCGAGAGGAAATTATTGGACTGCCGATATTGTACTTGGAAACTTGTTGCCATAATTGCCAGGCTTTATGGTTCGGAGTTTGCCTATAGTTTCAGCTGTAAGGCCGGCTTGTAATCTTTTTCACCGGTGAATAAAGCGTGAAGGAAGAGCCATATTTCAAAAATGGCTCTGCTGAAATTTAGGGCCCGCTCTGTTGCTTATATTATAGCTGTTGGCTATTGAGATTGCTGGGGAATTGCACGGCAATATTTGTATTAGTCGGCGGCAATAAAGATGAGACATTTGTATACAGTTATCTGTCTGTATCTCATCTGCCTATGAACGTAGTAGACGACGCAGTTAGACAATTATACCGCCCAGCGAATCGCTGATATCGTGTTCAAAATAGATGTTTTCGTCTAATTAAGCATTATTAATAAAGAATTAAATTTTAAGGTAAATAATAGTAGATACAAGAGTTCAAAGTACGGCAGAATCAGCTGATCGTTCAAAAATAAAAAAGGTTATACAGTGACAAATTCGCAGACGGATTTAAATTAAAAAAATTCAATAAATACATAAGTACTTCGATATCAGCACGTGTCTGATTTGTGTCAGTCGTTGCACGCGTTAGTGAAATCTGGCACATAAATTAGAAAAGTCCACAACGATGTAGAATATTTGTCATTTATTAACGTACCATTCTGAACGTATGCAGGGTAAACAATAATCTGATTAGCGGGATTATGCTTAATTTAATAACGAATGATTAATAAATGTCAGTGAATGTCAGAGAACTACAATGAAAAGAAGTATTAAATCGGTTAAACCCAGGTTGAAGAGATATATAACATTTCCATTGCTAAAATGTCTTGTATTACAAAAATACAATTTTTTTGATATATTTCTTTGATTAACTGAAACCATTAAAAAATAATGTTTTGTCATAATGGGTTTTACCAGCACCGGTTTTATTATTGTTATAACGCCCGATATTTACGTAAGTATTTGCAGACGCATTGAATCGATTCTCTGATAAGATACTTCGATATACTCGTGATTGCGATATGACTCAAAGAATAAAATTTCACTTCCCACGTGGACTTGAAGTATACTCAGCTATCGTCGTAAATCAAATCTTAAGTAAAGATAATCAATATGATTGTAATTATTTATTAGACATTCATTATCCATTCCAATTCTTTGACTTTTCCTTGAAATAGCTATAGTTGTTGCATGATAAAGCAACGAAAAAAAAATTCTCCGGTAGAATACATTCTGAAAATATAAAAATAAGTCGTTTCGGAAACATGTAAATAAACGTCTGCAGATAAATAATAATAATTAATTATCTTGAGTAAAGTTATAAAAGAATATCGGGCATTTGTTTCCGGCCAAGTTTTAATTTTATTTTTAACTTTTATCACAATCATTGTCCTGTATATTCCATAACATTAATATGGTTGCGTTTATTAAGAAACAATAGCTTACAACATCAGTATCGCCAACATTATTAGCGACATGTTAGGTACTGAATGCTCGTCGGAAAAATGGTTAATATCCAAACAAATTACAGTTCTTTTATAAAGTTATAGTATTATTTTTAAAACTCGTGGACAATTAAAAACAACTTTTTTCGCTGCTTAGCATTACCGTTCGCCACTCCATAAAGCTCGAAGAATCTTGAAGTACCTTTTATATCAATACCGATAAGTTTCACGCGGAGTCTCTCTCATCCTCCTTCATGACTTATCGTCCGGTTCCATTCATCCGGACACGCATCCTCTCGAGATATGCTACCTATATGGACTCGATAATGAAGTATATTTAAGAAACCATTAAACGTACGTGCGCGTTCTTATCGCAAAATGCCGCGTACAAAGTAAAGAAGGCGGCGGCGGCACGCGTGTGTGTGCGCGTGAGCGCATATAGGAGTTGGCCGCTCGTAAAGAGCCCAACATATTGCACCGCCGTCGCCGCTTTGACATTCTGCCATACAAGCGCGCCGGTATAATTAGCGCTCGTAATCGTAAATAAAGTAATTTGCATGTATTTTGTATAATAAAGATATTTTATATGCGGCGAGCAGAGCCGAGTTCTCGCGCGCTAGCTCCTGGTCTGCTATACTTTATAATTATATTCTCGACCGAAAAAAAGCAAGAAGAAAGGTTCCGCTAAGGATATGCGCAGACTAGCTAGCTAGCTGCAGGTATTTCGTTGACGAGAAAAATACTTGGCCGAATTTTTTGCACACACGATCTGCTGACGATGGCTTTATCGAATGGAAGAATCGCAGTAGTTTTACGGCGGGAATTAATTTCAGGACACAGCGCGCGCTTTCCTTGTCAGATTAAAATTAGTCCTTTGATGCAGTATATAATAGAGTGCGCGGGCGCGCGGGAACCCACGAAAATAGACGTTGATCTCAGAGAGATATGCTATAGATACCGATGCCACGCCTTGCGCGTGTATGTTAATTTGCTTCTTTCGACTTCTTGTAAATTCGTATAATTTGTACGGCTTCTGAAATTCCATCTACTGTGCGAAAGAAGCGCGCCGACGTCTTCATTTTTAATTAATTTAGACCTGTATCAGGCTGGCAGAACACTTGTAGATAAGTGCGACGATAACTATTGTTACGCAATATCTAGTCTACGCAGATCTAGAAATAAAGCAATAACACTTCTATATTCGCGCGAAATCAGCGTTGAATAATCATTATACCGCGGCGTATACTCGTATACAACTACATTACACGTTTCTCTTATCGAAAGATCGCGAAAAAAAAATAATATACCGTCTTGCCGATTTTTATTAGAGCCTCTATCTCACGATCGAAACTACATTCTAGCGAAGCAGCGAGCCGCAAAGTACAGCAGTGAGTATACACTAAATAAAAGCAGTGTACATACTATATAGTATCCGCAAACGCCGGAGAATCAACGGACTATTACGGTAAAAACGGGCAGCAAGTTCTGCATCTATTTTCCGAGCTCTCGCCGCGATATCACACCAGCGGTATACTAATATGCGTGCGGCGCTTGTGTAAAATACGGCTAATAATGCAGCGCATATAGCCGCCGACGTTTAAGCAAATACGAGGCCGTTATCCTCCTTACCGCGGCCATTATAATTGCACCTCACGATCGAGTGGGCCCCCATTTTCCTTCTTATCGCGCACGGCGCCCGCGTGAGCTCATAACGAACGTGTATATAACACTGCACATCAGGTATATAGATACACTGATACGCACACATAAGCGAGGGTAGAAAATACACACGCCGCACACCAATAAAAGTAAATTAATGTGGACGGATAAAAAAGAGCCTTGAGGGAGAGAGAGAGAGAAGTCTGATGGCTTTTATATTTACAACCTTTGCGGGAAGTAACGTTAATTTCGCCTATTACCTTATAAACTTCTCGGAGTAGCGTCTATTCGTTATTTCAGCGCTAAGTGTATACCCGCGCGCGGACGATCGTATAATAACGTACGGCCATTAGCTGCGTTTCGAGTGTTTTGAGAACGTTAATGAGAGCCGTTGTGTGATGTGCCGCCGCTGATGCTCCACGGGAAACTAAGGATTAAGTGGACGGATGAATGATGCCACGAATTACACCTTATATATTATATCGTTCGGCGAATGATGTGCGGCCTGCTGTGAAATCGGCTACTCTTCTCCCGCGGAGCGCTCTCGGTAATGAAATTTCAATCAATCAAAGAGTATATATAACGCACACACACACACACATGCGCCGGAGTCGAGATGTACGGCTTCTATTTTTCAACGTCTTGATTAGCTTCGAGCTCTCGCTAATTGCCTGCACCGTGGAAATATAAAGTGGGAAAAATCCTAATCTTGACGAGATCCATCAGTCATATTTTAATTACAAGCCATGTGGAAAGTCGGCGTGTGTATTAATTTTGTACAATTTATTTTGCTAGCTATACAAAAACGTCAGTAATTCTTTTTATTTTTAATTCGAACACGCTCGCGCGCACGAAAACGCAGCTGCTGCTACGTGGCCGTAATAGTGCAATCATTATAAAATAATTTATGCACAATTCACACAAAATTACTCGGCCGTATATCACTCGTGATTTATACGTAATTTTTTTTTTCCAGAAAAAGCCTCCTTTATTATCCTCGTTCGCGAGAAATGTTTTTATCGCGGGCAATAAAGCATTGTTTGTAGACATTTTTTTCCGCATTAATGATCGGTTGTATATACCGGTAGCAGCGCTCGCGCGCGCGCGATCTACCGCTGCATTATAGTTGCGGCAATTTTCGCTCCTAGCCGCGCGCGCGCACCGACAGCATAAATCCTATACATAAAAGATCTCTTTCAGCTTTTACGACGTTATTATCTCATTGTGTTTGAAATGGCTCGTTACATGAAAAAAATGCGAAAACTCTTGCGATAATTTTGTTCTGCGAACGTATTCCTGCGCTCGACAGTCAGTCAGTCAATCCTGGCATCAGCGGGATATACATAACACACACTTTAATTTTCTCGAATGAAACGTCGAGCAGCAATAAGAGTCGAGAGAGAAGATATATCGAGGCCACTACTCAGGGGTTCGCATCGGTAATCGGCAAATACACGCGCACCTATATACAGATGCCGGGCCGAATGACATATCAATATAAGGCGTCTTGACCGAGCCGCGGATATCGTGCAAGTGAAATATCGAGGCCCCGTTTCTCTCTTCTTTTTTTTATCCTCTCGTTTGGGGGGAGAGAAATGAAAGAGAGCGAGGAAAAAAGACCGGTAGTTCGTGGCTGGCACGTATATATGAGCGCGCGAGCATGTAGCAGCGTTGACGGCGTCGTACATCATCGTAATCTAGCGTCCGTCAAGCCGGCAATGGTCTCCGGTATTGTGCTCGTTATTGGCGCATAAACCGCCGGCAACGGGTTCGTGCGGGCGCAGCGAAAGCACCGCAGACTATATATGCCGTTGTATAGAGCCTCGAAATGGCTCTCGCTCGGCCGAGTGATATATGTGCTCTCGCTATGGAATACTAAACTTTTGGTAATTTGCTCTGAAAGGGGGAAGAGACGGAGAGACTCCTAACGCATGGAAATAGCTATGAATGAGGCATAAACATTTTAAACGTATGCTCCAAACTGTATGAATGTTTTTACACTTGAGTGTGTGTTTGCCCGTTTTGTTTTTGAGAAGAGTCTTTTTGAATGGAAAAATTACATTGTTTTGTAAAAGGCAGTTTTGGTATAGGTGGCACACACCAGACTCGGCACGTAGATTGAGATGAGAGAAACGTAAAAGTGCCTACGCGCCACCTATCGCTGCTAGCCAGATACTACTAGAGCGGGAAAGTTCAAGCGGTGGGGGAAAAGCCAGTAGTCCAAAACTGTTACGTTTTAAAGGATAATACTTGCGGGCTTGGCGCTACTACGACTGATTCCGCAGGCACGTTTTATCGGCTGATTCTTTGTCGAACTATAGTTTATCGGTGAATTTATATCCTGGAGTTTCCCAGTTGTCTATAATGACAGCGAGTGCTTCATCACTTTTATCGAAACGTCAATTAAGCGAGTTGTCGCGTCTATGATAAGCGTAAGTAGAATTATCAGGGATGTACTCCTGAAATATCCAATTACAAAAGTGATGAGATTTGATAATCAGCTGCTAAAAACATCGGGTGATCAAGACGTTGAGCCGTCGTTGAGATGCCAGAACGATTACCAGTTGATCATCTAGCCGCTTACAGCGCGGACAAAATTCGATATTTTTTGTGACATTATAATAATTATTTATCTATAATATCCCCTATAAAGAATAATTGCAAATACAAAGTAAATTACAATCCTGATCGCAGTGCAGTACGTTCTGTTGAATTCTGACATTTTTAGGTTATAAACCTCGAAGCCTCCCCTCGGCTCAAAGCATCACCGCGCATTTAATGGAAATGCACACGATCAATATGCGAGAAACATCCTATTCGATATTTTTCGATACATAATCGCAATCATTCCTTTATAGGGGGATACCTCTTCAGTCAAATAATTTTGACGATTTTCAAAATGTCAGTGTAAACAAATTTCCGTTCGTATACTAATATTAAAAAAAAAACGTTTCTTTTTCCCCGAACTCCGTTAATTTTTTACTTTTAATTGGCCAAATATGTCAACCTCCTCATTACACACGGTACGTGTTTAATCGTTGTATACACATAAACTGCGAAACGCGCGTTTGCTCGAATTACAAAATACTCGAGCGCAGCTGCGCTTTTTTTCCAGTTCGCACGTGTTTCGACTCGGCAAACCGGGCACTTTGATTGTGTCTCACACACCATCAAACGAAAGCTGAAAAAAAGTTCTCATACATAACCCACACGTATATGCCTATAAGAACGTGTACACGCAGCCCATTAAAACTCCAATAGCTGAGCGCCATTATCGTCCCATAAATTATCACGCGGAATATCCTCCTCATATAAAATCCTTCCTAACGATTCCAAAAGGTGTTTATCTTAATGCGCCGGCTGGCGCGCTTATATGCCTCAACACACCCGCCGCCAGGATGAAGAAAAAGCGCCTCCGGCTTAGATAAAGCAGAGAGCGCGACAATAGAAAGATACGCAATCTGCTCACGCGCAGCCCATAACAACTAGACGTCGACGACGACTAAGAGTGATACCTCGAACGACGTCCCATCACGTCAGCTCTCGGCGCATTCGTCCTCGTCGCCGCCCTTATAAATACACAGGACTCGTGTATCCGTATATATATAGATCGAGCCGAGAAGCTTCTCCAGTCTATACAACGCGGGGATACATAAATTCCAGAAGAAGAGCGAGATCCTCTCGAGCGACTGCACACAACCGCGGAAACGAGTATACAGAGGAGGAGAAGAAGAGGTAACCGCAGCAGCAGCAGCATATAGTGGGAAAAAGGGAGATAGAGGAAGACGTGAGCTCGCCACCATAGAGGAAAGCTGCTGCTGCTGCTGTTGAACGACCGCGAGCTTCTCTCTCTCTCCTCGCCTAGCATACAAATGAAGAGTATAAACATGTCGTCATTATCTGCTGGATTTATAACGTGGATACGGCCGCAGCACCCGGAGAACCAAGTGAGTCTCGGCAGCCTCCCTCTCTCTCTCTTATGGCTACGTTTATACGCGGCTAGTCTTGACGCACAGGTGGCTACGGGAGCTCTTTTCCTCCTTCATTTTTCCGCGCGCTTATACAGTAACTGTCTTGCAGCGCAGCCTCGACTTGCCGCGCGCGTTGCAAAGATGGAGGAGGGAAAAAGGTAGGCATTTTATCGGTTGAGTTACTGCCCTTACCCTTGCATATTTCAGGGGGTCTTAAACCGAGATTGCTTTTTCAGCGTGTATCTTTGATTTATACGACCTTTTTTCTTCTGGGGTGCATAACTACCCTCAGCAAGCTCTGCAGAAAGCTGCTGACCTTTCTGTTGTTGGCTTATGAGAGTTTTGAAGTTTTTCGGAGAATAAGGTTATATGTATTCTCGTGCCTCATCGCAGATGTTTTTTTTTTGCACGTATTAACTAACCTTATACCAGATTTATATTCAATTGATACTGTATAGAAAAAGTGCAATAAAGCAGGCGAGCGCATTACAATCGGAGATCAAAAAGAGGCCGAGAGCTGAGAGCGCATCCTATTAAATACACTTTATACTTGCGCCGTTTGATTTATATGGGTCATGTGGAGAGTTGCGATATTGCTCTTAATTATGAGTTAGCTTCCTTTGTTGCTGAGCCGCGCTGACTTGGGCTTTTTTCACGCTCCGCGCTCGTTATTGATGTTTTCGTAAGTCTTGGAGAAGTCTGTGCGATGCAGTTCCTCTCCGTCTATGCGGGACGTGATTCATGTGCACGTCTTGTTGACGGCTCAGCGCCGTCTGAAATATGAAGGTGAATGACATCGCTACTGCTTCTGCTGCAACTTGTATCTCATCCTATTTTTCTCTCTTTGCTGCATCGCCGATCGGATGTGTGTATTTTAATTAATGTGTATAATAACGTTATACGCGCGGCACGAGCAGTGATGCGATCAGTTTATCTTGAGAGAGTATATATTGCGTCCTTAATTTACATGATAATTTCAAGTAAATTGAGCGGAGTAATGGTATAGTTGGCAGGCTTTCGTGGCTAGTGCAGTTGGTTACAAAATTTATTTGCACTTTAAGGGTCTTCGCTTCGAGATTTTAATATCGTATGTATAAATCCATGCGAACCAAAGGAATGTACGTTGTATATTCTGAATATTTCTTTAAAAAAATGTTTAATTTATATATAAATTCAAAAAGAAACCGACCAGGACCAATCAATTCCAATTAAATCGAAACTTATCGAAGCCAAACTGTAACCACTTTAAACTTACGTTATATAAAGCACTTTGATTCGATTCAATTAGCCACCGACTACCGTTTCTCTTCAACATTCGATCATATCCAGCACTGCGCACATAATATACGTACAGGCCAAATTCTTTGAACCAAAAGCGATGAACCCGTTACTCGCAGCGGCGCTCCGGACAGGCCAATATATAATAAGCGAGTGAAAATGATAATCAACTCGCCTCTTTTTTTCCACACGCCTTCATAAATAATTCTCGCGCATAATTTCCCGTCCGAAGAAAGAAAGAAAGAGGGACCGACGACCGCGCGCATAAAAGTGCCGGGCAAAGTGCGTAATTACGAGGTGTGCGCGGCCAAATTATAAACAAGCGAAGAGAGCTGACTATAATGCTATACACTGACCAGCAGCAGCTCCGAGCGATTATTTATCGAGCGCGCGGGGCGTTTAACGCTCGTCGTTATTATTATCTCGCGATATGCGCCGAGGATATGATTGGGAGGATGTATATTCATGATGTGTTTTCGAAGTTTATGTATAATAACATCGAGCGAAGAAACGAGAGGAAGAGAGAGAGAGAGCGTTTCAATCAGCGAGACAGCTTTTTGTCAGGCCGCGAGCGTGCTTTTTTCATTATATGCGCTACTCGTACAGATCCTGTCCTCGATCACGGTGTTTTATTTTTAATCGTGCCGGTAAGCGAGAGGTGTGTGCTACGTGAAATTTATTTCGCGCATTTATTAAAAGCTCCTTATTGGCAATTAAGTAGCATCTCGAATGAGTTGCCGAAGTTTTTGTGAAGTTTTTGAAATTGCTTGACGCGATGCATCATGAGAAGTGTTGAATGATGCTGTATAGCTCGAGTTTTAATATACTAGAAACATTATGCGCGATTACAGCCCGCTCGAAATATTCGAATGCTATCGGAATATTCGTCTTGATGAACCCTCCCATAAGAGCAATATATTATGACCCTATTTATAGCAGTTCCATTTATCGCCACGCGTGTATTTTAAATGGGCAAACGTGGCGCTAGTGTGCCTTCGACAAGGCGAATACCTATTAGTAATGCGGAACACAGAAGTATTGGGGGAAGTGGAACGATTGCGAAACACAGAAACGGAATTTTGACGCTGTTATCGTATTGGTTACAATAGACCTATTCGATATGTAAATTGAAGTGATTGCTCTAACCAATCAGCAATCTTATCAATTAAAGGGTTGCTTCTAATCCGATTTCATGGAAATAAGAGCTGAGGTGTGCGATCTAATAAATAGATTTGCACTGAGACGATATAGTTGCTGCAGCATTTTTGTAATCTGTTTGCATCGTTCATTTTCTGTTGTTGTTAACTTAATTTTTTGATGCAAATCTTATAGAGTTTAATTTCATATTAAGTTAACACAATATTTTTTTATTAAAATGAATTTTTATGTAAAATTAAAAGGAACTAAAATGATCATAGCACATAGTTTGATAAAGTGGTCTTTTATTAAATTAAAATTATTGAAGCAGAAGATTTTAGTATACGCCACCTGTCTTCGCTGGTCAGAAACACGCAGAGTTTACTTGTTTTTAAGTGATATATAAAATTTCGGATGCGCTTATAGTCGAATCAGGGAGTTATAAATCACTGCTTTTGATTATAAACGAAAAGTTTTGATTTGAAAAATTGAATAATCTCGCGACAACAACAAAATATACCCCTTGTTACTGTAGTTTCTCAATTTTCACTTTTTGAGGTTAGGGTATAATGCGTTGGTAGAGATCGAGCGCGAAAACGAACAGCCAGTTATAGAACGAATAGAATGATTATCATGTCTTCTTAGAGTGGGATAATTTTTAAATAAATATTGAAATGTCGTTTAACGCGTCGCTTTTTATCGAGGTAAAATTATACGATCATATATTTTTCGAGCTCCCGTAATTGATCGAGCCTCTTATGCATATAAGTATATAATACCGTTGCCCATTACTTTTACTGTCATCAGCTCCGTCGCTAAATTAGACATCCCTCATTTTCCAGAAATAGCCGGCTTATAATTTCCGCGTAAAAACGACAGTCCGGTGAAAAAAAAATTCGTAATCTCCGCATGTAACGTGAATAACGAGTAGATATATACCTCATATTATAAAGTCGACAAAATTGTCCGATCAACCCAATTACAAGCGCGCGCGCGTCTCCCGAGTCATTATCAAAAATCGAAAGTGCTTGTCATTAATAATATGTAAAGGACATCGGATCGAGGTAAAAAGACGCATTCATCAAACGGTCAAACGAGTTTCGGCTCTCTGCTTAAAATACACACACGCACGCAACACACGGCCTGGAGTTTAATCGATGGATTTTCCCGCACCGCAAAAAGACGGCATCTTTCATGCCTTCGCCAAAGATTAATACGCGCGAGATCCTTATAAAACGTCGCGTTGCTGCGGCCATCGAGGCGAGTAACGCCGACAGCCGATGCCGTGCACCTGGTACACACACACACACACACACACACACACACACACACACACACAGACATGCTTACGTATACGTGAGCGGTCGTCCATAAAGATGTCTGGATACTAATTGCCGGTTCGACGCGTCACCTTTCTCTGCGCGTAAAAGATGGACTGCTTCTCTTTCGCGCTGCTAATTACGGAGATGCTCGTTAGCCTTTCTCCCTATAGCGCATATAAGGGATGGTAGTATGTTTAAACTTATCTCAGTATTAATGTTAAATCATTATTATTTATTTGTCTAAACTAAAAAGTTTGAATACATTGATAAAATTCAGTGATCAGTGAAATAGGTTATAACGATTCATAATGCGATTTATTGATTGATGGCGATTAGTAACTTATTCGTAGGCGTTCAAACGTAAAGATTGAAACTTTCCAAAGAATCTTATAAGACTTTACAACTTAATATGCAGTGTCGTGTATCTCAATAAATCTCAATAAATCTTGATCCGCGAGCATGTGAAATTTCGCCGCGCTGACGTCAATAAAATTACTGATCTATATAAAACGTCAGTGTAATTTATTATTTGATAGGCACATATTACTGGCACGTCATCAGACATTTTCAAGTCTTATTTTTATGGATCTGGTTTATTTTTTAACGTATCACTCGATGCGTGCGATTGATCGTAGTGTGAGCTACATACAGTACACGTGTGTCGCTGAGTTTACAGAGACGCCGGAGAAAGAAGCCGATAAAACGGAAAATTTAATGAAGAGAAAACCCGATGGCACAGCTGACAGATTTGTGTGCTTAGGTTAGAATCTTGACACATGTGTAATACATCGTGCTTTTAAATTTGTCCCGTAACTCATATGTCGAAGTATTTGTTTTGGTGACTATTAAAAGTCGAGTGAATTATAGATTGTCATGTTTTATTTAATGTTGGCTAGTTTGCATATTCAAACAGAGAATGTACTGTTATCGTGAATTTCAGAGAACTATCCTTTAGATTCATTTCGATTCGCCATCTCATCTTCAATTGTTGTGTAAGCAACATATATTTTCATACATTTTTTACTTACATATAATTCAATACGTTTAAATATCCGTGCGAATTATAATTATATCCAAAAAATTATTTATAATGAGTTTCTGACACTATTAAGGTTTTTGGTATTCATTGCATAAATTATCAGTTACTATATTTACAAGCCACACGATTAATCATTTACGTATGAGTCACGTGTGATTACTTGAACAAACTGTACAGAATCAGAAATGTCAATCTAGTTTATCATAGATAACAAAAAATGAGCATCATAGTACACAGTGATATAATATTTGTCCGTTTTGTCAGTAACAGTCTTGACTAATACACTTGCCTCAATAAATTCAATTGGGATTCACCAATACCAGTTAAAGTTTAATACCTGCAAATCACTTTACAGCGTACAACGAAGCGTATACAAATTCACAAATATATATATATATCGCTGGCAACATTTTATAATGCGTTATAAAAGGGACCGTTATCAAGTTAAAGCCTCGATAAAACGGGAAACACGACTCTCAAGTCTGCTGCACATACACACACGCTCACACACATTATACAATAAAACCGAAATATCCCATCCTTAATTCCAGCGTCTATGCGCGATAAATAAGCCGACTATCGGCAAATCAGACTTTTATACACCACTTAAACGAAGAGCGAAACTTCAGTGTAACTCCTTTTGCCCCTGGCGCGCTATCTTAATCTCTCCTCGTCGCCCCTCTTACACGCATAAAGAACCCGCCGCACCATTTCAGCCAAGACCAAAAGAGAGTGTACAGCGAGAAAAAAAAATTCTCGCTAAGCTTTTCAATTTCTATACGGCGGCGCGGTCCCTCGCGCGCGCTTTGCATATAACACGCAGCGCCAAAAGGATAGCCAAGTACAGCGCCGGCTCCTCTCTCGCGCCCCCCATTATCTCCGACACCCACGCATCCGAAATGATCGCGTGCGCAAAATAAGGAGGCTCGAAAGAGAGAGAGAGAGAGAGAAGGAAAAAAACGACCAGTGCCTTGGTTCTCTCTCTCTCTCTCTCTCTCGCGCGAGCAGATTTTTCGTGACAAGATAAGCCACGTCCTGTTTACTCTCCTTCTCCAGCCGCGCCGCTGCACACGGCATAGACAAAGATGCTCGTTAAGCCTTTTAGTGTCGGCGTATCGCCGACGCCGCGAAGCCGTATATCACCGCGACGGCAACCCTGCGCGCATACGGGGCCACCCTGAGCTTTCGCTCAAGAGAGAGAGAGCCTCGTGCTCGACACACTGTTTGCTCGGGAGCTCTTTTTTTTTGCTCAGCCGAGGTCTTTTCCTGATTCCTCAGCTTTTTTTCCAGACCTTTTCTGCGGTCCTTGCAGCGGAGAGTAGCAGCTGCTCGCGTGCTGTATCCGTATATAACACTACGTGATAAGGACTGTACTGGCTTTTTGCCCTGCTCTCCGCGATGATTTACTTTAATTAACTATCTCTCGTAATTGAATTTTCGTTTACCCTGCCTCTCTCGGCATTTTATTCTAAAAAGTGATCGTTGCGATGAGAATAACGGTGACGGTGTTGTTTAATTAAGTGTATACGTATTCATCTTACATGAATGTACGAACACGAAATTCCGTGGAATAAAAGAATCTCGAATAATCAAAGGGATTCATCGAAATTCAATGCATTCCCGCATTCTCCGACTGGCGGACCCCCAAGAGAAACCGCATAAAAATCTCAACGGTCCCAAGCCACCCGCGCTTGGACCTCACATGCGTTACAACCGGGATTCCGACTGCGTCTACATAATATACACATGCGGCGATGACTTTCGTATTGAATACAGCATCCAGAGGATGATCGATTGCAATTGTTCTTTGTGTCGTCGTCGCGATGATGGTACAAATAAACTGCGTGTATCACGATGGCCGAGCGACACTTTTTGCTGCGGCGTTAGAGATGAATCGAGAGAAGCATTCGAGAACGATCTTATTGTTTAGCGATCGTGAATGAAGCTTTTCGACAAGAGAGAGACAAATGCGATTCTGTTTGGCGCGATTGAACTATGCGTAGAAGGGATTATACTATATAGTCGTAACTGTCTAGCTCATTGTGATGGGTATATGAACATTCAAAGAGGCCTCTGTCAGCAGCCGCACGGTGTAAATTTGTTATGCAAAGTATGCTTTTAGCATCGCTATACGCGGATATATCATTCGTCAGTCATTATAATATACGCTCTCGTGCCGAGAGACGTCTCAGCAGTAGGTATACAAGTCGAAGTAAAAAAGCGCGCAATAAATTACAATTAAATAACGCAAAGTTACGTGCATACACACACATACTGTACACTCTCGGCTCTGTCAAGATGATAAATGCAGAATGAGCCTTCATAATAATGCGATAACGAAACACACACATAGACGCACGACAGCCGGTATACGACTGTTACAGAAAAAGACACACAAACAGTAATAAACGAACGTAATCGTGCGGTAATAAGAGAAAGCTCACGCGAGAGAGCTGACTCACGATAAATCCGCGCGTGTTATATCCACATACACACACGCGCGCGTAAGTAATATGCGCGCATGATGTACAACGCGTTGCAGCAGCAGCAGCAGCCGTGAGTGTCCACTCGACTCTCAGAAGAAGGCACACAGCGTAATCGCGGCGCGTCGAGATAACCGCCCGCGGGTTAATGAGGATCTCTCGCGATCTGAAGCCGGCTCTTTGCCGCGGCGTGTAATTTCAAAGAGCCTCATATCTCGAGCCATTAATTTCTCTTTGCGCGAGAGCGGCATATATACGCGGCTGCAACGATCTCTCGACGTCATCTTCTTCGCGCGCTCTTACCTCGATGAGCGAGAGCTGCGGCTTCTTTTTTTCTCTCCCTTCTTGCATTATCATATATAGCGGACCCGACGAGTATAATCATCGTATATACGTGAGCGTAATCGATGAGGAATTTCTTTTCTGTTTTATCAGGTGAGAGGTTATACGGGGGGTTAATCGGTGACCGGGTTCTATACGTTTCAATCAGCCGTGTGCGGCCTTTTATCTCGCGCTGCATGAGCTCTCGGGTGTATACTTATAATGAATATGGGCTATTTTAAAGCAGAGTCTGGTGCAAATACTTTGAAGCTCATTCCTGTATAAAAAAAGTATTGGAACGCATATATCGTGTACGCGGAGAAAAAGGATCCGCCAACCTGACGTTTAAATCGTAGTAGCGCCAATCATTAATTATTGTCGCGGAATTCTCGACCTTCTCGAATCAAAATTTTCCATAATTATTTAAAATAAAAAGGATAATAATATTCAAATACAAGCAAGTGGCTTTCGGTGAGTTACGCATCCTGCCAACTCGCGCTTGTTTAAAAAGCATCTTCCCGCACATATATTATACCGCACGAACAATTTGTATATCTCACAGCAACATCCTCTATTATATTGCTATACACATCGTTCCCAGCTTTCTCCATACTTCGCTCGCTTTGTATATTATACACATAGCTCATTTGCAACACAAAACGCTCCAAGATGCCCATATACGTCGGCGACAAAAAAGAACTGCGGGATATCAGTCTACTTGTGTATGAGGAACACATTCTCGCGCGCTATCATCCCGTGTAATTCAGTAGCCAATTACTCGGACGACGGCGTGCGCGAGATTTCTATCTGAAAATGCATATTATATATATAAGAGAAGAGTCTACTGCTACCGTAGGCGTATATATATGCAATAACGTTCTCTCCCTTTTAAGACCGACTTAATCAGTCCAAAGCTCTTATACACTCGCTTTCGTATATGGCTCGTCCGCTGTGTGTATCTCCGAGAGACATCTCTCGCGCGGAAATTATTTTCCAGGACATTACTTTCAATTCCTCTCTGGCCGACGTATGCCTTTTATTGGAGAGCGTAAATTCGAGGTTAAAGAGCTGCTGCTGCTGTTGCTCGGTGTGCAGCGATTAAGTGCATGATGTACATTAATTGAGGGCATGCTTTCTTGTATAACGTGTGAATGTTCTCGTTGAAATCGGCCGATCGATCGGGGCTTTTAATTTGGAGAAGTATATATATATAAATATATACACGGACATTGAAATTGATGGAGTGCGATACAGGTATATTCCAATTCGAGTCTTAACGTGCACTGGACTTTTGAAAATTTGTACGCGAGTGTCGTGTTTATAAACGCATCGTCGAGCTTTACCAAAAGGAATGTACAAATGTATACACCGCACGCGTATTTCCACTGAACACACAGAAAAAGCGCCGCAGTAGATCGGAAGATCAAAGCGAGAGATCGAGAGGGAGAGACGTGTATTAATCCATAAATCGTCCGGCTCAAAAGTGCAGCAGCATATACACACAGACTTGGCAAAAAGACAGATCCTTCGAAAGGTTATTAATGACGCTTACCTCCGCGAATTATACAAAGTACCGGGCTCTCGCGCGCAACAAGAAAGGCCGCATCAAGCGCTTTCGAACGAGTTCTCCGGGATAATATTCCCTCGCGGCTCTCTTTCTTCCCTGAAAGCGCTCAACAAACGAGTAATAGAAGCGGCGGCGCGGCTCCTCTCATAAATGCGTGGAGGAGAATAAAGTATCGGCGTAAAAAAAGAGAGAAGAGACCGCCGCCGCGTCTTTGGACGACGAGATATCGAGCGACAAGCTGTCACATCCGTCACACAGAGGGAACGCATTAATCTCCCGCGATATGGCCGCTCGCGCGCGCGTGATTATACGTCGCGATAATGCTGGATGAATCAAGAGTCGCTTTCGCGATCGTTTCTCATTCCTCGCGCGCGCGCAACAGCGGTATATATTATATCGCTTCAGAAGAAAACGAGCCGTATGGTATGTATATATATTATATTTATGTGAAATGCTCCCCGAGGACCGCGTCTCGTCGCAAAGCTATAAAGCTTGATCTTGTTATTTCGTATAGAGTTGATTAATTAGTCGTTTGCGAATGATTTCAACGAATCTTTGTGATTTAATTTTTTTAATTTATCAATAGATAGTAAAAGAACTGAATCTCCGTTTAATTTACTCGAGAACGAAGCCTGATGACGGACTACGTCTCCATTGCCCAATAAACACAGCAAATCTAAACACATCCATCCGCAGTCTCGAATTAAGACTCATCCCTGTAATTTTCACCTCACTCGGCGCTCGGCTCTTCGGCCCTATAACGCCGAACCGAAACTTTCTATTCAATTTCCAAGACGAGCATCTATACTGCGAGGGGTCAGAGCCACCGTTCTCATATACTCTAAAACGTCGGGTTGGAGCAATCGTAAAAAAATACGCTTGCTCCCCACCGGTGTAAATATAAATAAACTATCTCCTTATAATACTCCTTACTCGTTCATGCCGCCGTAGGCACGGCTCCCGCTGCTGGTATAGGTGAATTATGCTCTGCGGCTAAGCCATAATTCACTCTCCAGTCTTACACATATATATACAGCCGCGCGGTATAGTATATATAGGTATATACCGTCGGAAAGTTTATGCTCGCTCTCGGCTCTCTTGCGTAATCCTGCGCCGACCCGCCACCCGGTTAACGGCCTATACCTGGGCCTAATGAGTAGGTGTTTGTCGGACATCCTGACACGTTTTACGACTCGCCAGATTACCTCCGTCCGCCGCTCGATAGACGTGCAAGCGGCTGTTTCTTGACCGGCCAGCACACGGCTTACATTACATTATGCTCAGGCTTTGCTTCCTCCCCCTCTCTCTCTCTCCTCGAACAAAGAGAGCGAATAATCTCGGCTCTTTGTCCTTTTTTTAATAAAAGTCGCGTCCATTGTGATGCGTCTCGACGATAAGCCCTCTGGTTCTTTGAACAGCTGTATTATGCCAAGATGATACACGTCGAATTGTCATTGTGAATTTAAGGAGCTTTTCAAACGTGCAGTGTGATTCCGTCCTTTCACGTTGACGGAGTTTGAGAAAATATTGTCTCGGCCGTGGCCGTTGACTGCACGGGGAAAAGAGTTCGCGCATACCTATATACCCATGTTAGCGAGTGTCAAGAAAGTCATTCCTTGTTTGCTTTACGATTTTTTTCCCTACTGTCGTTCTGCGGGCTCCGAACGGTGAGATACGGGCTAGAGATTCTGGAAACTCGTTTTCGAATTTATATGAATTGGAGGGCCGAGGGGGGAATATTTATTGACTCGTAGTTCTCACCTATTTTACCGCGGCGAGCCGCGGGAGTTCAGCTCTTCCTATTCTGTAATCCCATTTGTATGCTAGCTCGAATTGACTACACGAAATTTGTTACGGGCCCGCGACGAGCGACCTTTTATTTCCTCTCATCTCGACTCTCGTCGGCTCGCTCTTTTTCTATTTTTCATCGCTTTCATCGAAATTTATAAATATAATCTTCGAAATAAATTTCTAGCTTTATTTAGGATGCGATCCGACAGCTGCTGTGTCTGAATATTTTATTCGTAGAATATGTTAATGGGGCATTTATTAAGTTATTCAAATTAGTTACCTTTGTCCACATAATACGACGTTTGTATGATTAACATTTAGATATTATCGAAATGAACGACGCACATTTTTCACGCGTAAATTATTCTCGTGGTAACACGAGTTATTTAATACGCGGGGAAAAATCGCTTTTAAATTTGAGTTCTTTGTCAAATCAATATAAAATAACATCTCATTTGAATATTTCACGGATTCATCACAATAAAAAATTCGGTCAATGATTAAATATATCGGTATTACCTTCTGGAAACCTCCACAGCAGTATTCAATTACCTTGATTTCCAATCGAATAAGGCTCGCTCTCAGCATATTAAGTTATTTCTCAATCCCCTCCCCCTGACACAAGTTCCAAAAGCCCAAAGTGCCACCGATCTCCGGCTGATTTATCGCTCTCTCGCGCGCGCTACGATTTCATCCTAGTCGAGCCAAAAAAAAGAGAGCAACGAGAGAAAGATCGAGGTGTATGTATCGGCGCAGTAGCCGGACGCTCGTTACTCTTGCTCGGGCGTCTGCATCGCCACCGCCGTCGATTGCTCCGTCGCGTGGATTAAAAATTACGATCGACACTGATTTAGCGTCGAGGCTCTATACGGCCCGTCGACTCTTCCCCCTAACCCGAGGGAGCACGAGATCTCGCCTCTGTGCGAGAGCGCGGGGGCAGCCACGAAGAAAATCGATGGCCGGCTGTCCGTCGACCTGTCGACACCGAGAAAAGCCGTGTATTTTTATTGCTTGCCGGGGGTTGCAGGCCATCTTTTCTTCGAGAGAGACCGACGAGTTGGCCTGTCTCCTATACGTCTTTGTGTGGGGGAGGGGGCTGATACAGTCGTCGGATGGAAATGCAATGATTTTACTTCGCTGTTGGATCAATGTGTTTGGTATACGTGAAGGAAGTGTCGGGAAGTTGAATGTTATACTGCCTTCGCGGCACTTTCTTTGTTTGATTTTATAGATATATTTTACTCGCGCCGACTGAGAGAATTTACGATATTTATGTTGGATAATATATAGTGTAAAATTTATGCCGTTTACTCATTGGATTGAGAATAAGGAATGTTTTTATACATCAAAAGGAGATAATATTATAAGGATTTCTAAAAGTATAAAAATGACTAGTTTATATTTATGCCTAGTTTTTTTATTAGCCAACTTTACGACGCACTCGCGGCTTTTACGAGCCGGTTGTGTTTTTAAATAGAATTTCATGCATTAAGCGTAAATCAGTAATTAATTTGCATTATGCAACAGCTGCGTGTTTTGATCACGATGAAATAAAAAGATTTTATGACGTTTACCCGTTTCATCATGGGAAGGTCATTTATCACTAGTTTTATTAGCCATTCGCTATCGCGGCCGATTATTTAAGAGACGTTGAAACGCATTAGCTTTTACTAACTTGTGCGCCTTTTCTTCGAGTTTCCGCCATAAAAATGCTTATGTAGACATCAACATTCGTATAATAACCCGCGCGCAAAGCATCTGAATAAGTCAAGGTAACGAAGTGAAAAAGACTCGTTCAAGTTTTTTAGTGCTGAAATAATTTTCTAAAATTCCTCGTAATTGCAATGGTTGAGATGCAGACCAATACAAACTAAAGCAGATTTAAAAGGCCAATTTTCGATGAATTGAGTATAGTTCGAAAATGATTCACCCATATTTCTCCTGCTAAAATAATGCCTGTACTCCACAAGCCGTTGAATAGAATTCCCTATAGTATTATGAAACACCTAAGTGGTTGCCTCGTCCGTACAAAGTATCAATTTCGAAAACTACGACCCGTAATTTCAAGCGATTTTCTGTAGTTTAAAAGGCAACAAAATTTTTCAAGTAAATAATGGACTTTGAAAATTTGGCCCTGCTATTCATTGAGGTGTAACGAAAAAAAGTCCAAGACCAATTCAGCCTTAAAATCCCATCTTTTATCTGTATCACGCTACCTCAACCTGCATCATATAGTTCTGAGAAGTCCAACTTCAGCAGTATAAGCAGGACGAGCAGACTTCGCGGCTAAATACATATCGCAGCGCGTTATAGTCAATTCACTAAAATACACAAAACACACGCGATCGAGCAAAAGCAAACCCGTCATTTAGCCATCTGCTGTTACAGAACTCATGAATCTCCAAAAAGCAAAGCCATCAATCGAAGTCGATTTATACCAAGATAAACGTTGGTCGAATGTGCAAACACCACGAATTTACACACGCTAAACACGGAGAGCCTTCCAGAGAGAATAAGCGGCATCAGTATAGGATATATAATCACATAAATTTGGCCGCCACGGCATCGTAAACAGCCAATAGCTTCGGCGCGTTTGACAAAACCCACCAATTTATCCCACACACACGCACAATAACACAAAAGAGTATATCTCTCGCACGCGAGGAGCTGTCTTCCCTCTCGCGATTCCGCAAAGTAGCTCCTTGAAACTGCGCACTTTGGCATCGGTATATAGTTCGGTCCGAAAGAGAAGTCGATCCTCCGAGCGATTCTGCGAAAGCCCAGGGAGGAAAAGGGTCAGCCCGCGCGCGCGCGCGCTCACGTTAACGCTATTTCGGTTTCGCGCGCGCATCCGCTCGTAAAAGTCGCCCGAGGCGCGGGCATCCATCCTAATTAACAACCAAGGAACCAGCTTCGGGACCATCTGATATTGCGAGCCCAGCAGCGGCGGCGGCGGCGAGAGTATAATCCGCTCGTTACCAACACGAACGGCCCTCTTTCGCGCGCGAGTCCCTTTTGGCTTTTGGTTTGCTTTTTCGCCGAAGATGCGAGAGCTTCCCTCTTCTTTTTTGCTTTACTTGCTGCGGATGCCACCCTCTCGGCCTTATGGCACTTTTATGCGAACAACTGCTCCGCGAGCGGCGCTTATGATAGCTGTAAGGATATATTTTATGCTGTAAATTTTGGATGATGTCCGGAGTATATACGGCGTTATGAACTTGAAAGGCGCTGTGCGCGCGCCTTGATTGCAGTCCGAGATGAGGGTTTTTTTACGAGAGGAATATATACTGCCCGTTCGCAAAGTGATGATCCACTCGACGTTTAATAATTTACAGTTTCATTACAGATCCTTCCTCTCGTCTTCTTGACGCTCGTTTTGTTATATATTATACACGCACGCGATATCGATCAAGAATTAATGAAGTGCAAACGTATTCGTATATTAAAAGCAGGAGCTGCTCCTCAGCAACGTATACAACATCTCAAGTGTATATAACTAACTGTACAGCCTCATTGACTGCTTAATTTGTCGCGCGCAAATAGGCTTTCCACGAGATGACGAAGAAAAAGCTCTTTCTCGTCGGTCACTCCCCTCTCGTCTCGAGAGCAAAGTTGTAATTTATCGCAAGAGAGCCGCCGCCGCCGCAACCATCCATTATATCCGGATGGAAATTTTTCAAAACTTTACATCCTCCTATATAATTATCGCTCGCGCTGCGCGCAAACACCATTCGCGCGAGCGACTAACGAGCGACAAGCTGTAAAACAGTCCGCGATATTAAAAGCTGCGCAGCGAGTAGTATCTCCCCAAAAAAACAAGGCTGATGCACATGAGATCGTAAAAAAACGAGCCGGGGTAATAAAAAGGCAAAGTCGAAGAGTGTGTCAGCGCTCGCTCGTAATTCGGTGCTCGTTAAGGACCTAAAGACGCGTAATCGCGCGGCGGGACAGAGCACTCGTAAATATTCACGATTCTGGGAGCGAAAGGATGGGTCTCTCTGCCACTGTTTGATTCTTGCCGTGTTCTCGAACTTCTAAAAATTTTATTGTCGCGGTTATAGCGTATAGTTTTGAATGCTTGTGTTCAGCATGATTTTTTATGGTGTGAGCTACTGGCTAAAGTTCAGTCAATATCGTGGCAGAACTTTTAGAAAAAACCTTGGTTCACTGGAAAAAAATTGTCCCGAAATTTGATAGTCTCCATGAATCGAGCTAGAGCGAACCACTATCACATGGCAGAGTCCCAAGCGAAAATTAAAGTCGTCGAAAGCCCCTTATGTAAATGCGGCCTAGAGTCAGAAAACCTTAACCGTGTGATTTGGCAATGCATCCTGTACGAAATTCACAGAAGCAAACTTCTCGATAATCTTAAAAAACTCAAGCTTCAACCTCCGTTGTGTATCGAAATGCTTATAACCAAACCAAATATAGACGCTTGCCATTACATCGTCGAATATCTAAAAAAATGTAATCTATACAAATGTAAGAAAAATCACTATATGTAATGATACTGTTAAGCACCTGTAAATATACTGTAAATACTTCTGTAAAGCGAAATAAGTTTGTATAAGCCTTTTTCTTGTATAAGTTTCGAAGCTTCAATAAAAAAATTCATCTCAGCATTGATAGTAATGAATCGTTGATTATATTTTCGATGAAATTATATTTTCGAACTATAATCTCACGACTCAAAATAATCCTTTCACATATTAGAGTGTCGAATGCGCACATACACGCGTCTATAAAACTGTCTCGACTCTTGTAAAAATAGCGTTCGCGCCACAAAAATCCAAGCGCTGTCGTGTATAACTCGTTGCTCTCGAGAGCATGCGTGTCCGCGCGCACATACGGCCTTTTTTTTACTTCTGTTTACTTGTATATTCTCTCCTCGTATAAGACTCGGTCGTCGGCGCGAATCGACGATCGATCGTAAAAAGAGCGGCTTTAACGTCAGTCCACGTCTACACACACACACACACAACACACAAAGCGGCTGCTGGGCCGCCCCTTCAAAGGCATTAAAACCCAAGAGACGTGCTTGCGCGCGCGTCTCAATGAATTCGCTAAATTATCGGGCGTCGTTAAAACGCGCCGAGACACTTTACATCCACGACGACGATGAATCGCGCGCCTTGCAATTTCGCGAATGGGCAAAATTGATACTCGCTCGCTCCTTGAGCGAGCGAGAGAGGCAATTACAGCAGCGCGTCGATCGTTGAAATAAAGATCCGCGAAATTACGAATGCGGCATTAACGACTCTTCAAGAGCTATTGAATAACGCCTGATTTTATCTGAGCCTCTCGCTCTCTCGCAGAAGCGGTTCTTATATGGCATAGCTCTCGAGTGACGATAAATCTTTGCACCGCAAAAGAGAGAGAAAGAGAGAGAGAGAGAGAACAGGCCGCGATCGTAAAGGTGTTTTTCGAGGTGTTGGCACGAGAGACTGCGGCATAATTTACAATAATAACACTGATTTTTGTTTCTCCTCGAGCGCGCGGCGGGCAGCCTCTTTCGATATCGATCGAAATGATCGTAAAAGAGAGCGCGATGTTTGTGTGTGTGTGTGTAAGATAGTCTGTGTAATATGTTGGCGCGAACTGAAAGGATGAGTCGGGAGAGGGGAGACTCCGATATGCCGCCGATGAAGCTATAGCCAGTTCTGCGCTTTATGATCCCATAAATATGTCAATAGGCTCTTAAATTACCTCGAGTTTCCTCGCGTTCCCGCCTCTTTTTTCGCAAACCCGAATAAGAGAATGCTCGCTCGTCTATACATATACGCGAGAGCTTGCAAGTGCGCGGTTTTGTCTTGAAATATACACCGCTGAAGTGTAATACACTACTGGATTTCGTCAAACTTTCAATTTGTCAATCCAAAATAAAGTCGCTCATACCAACCGGAGATATGTTTAAAATCGTGCATCAGTTCATCCATTCGAAGAGCGAGAGCAACAAAAAGAAAAAAAAGAGACGCGCAGCTCTAAAAGTCGAAGCGAAACGCCGCAAGCTGCTCTGAGCGCACCAACACACATCTTTCGAGCGAGAGCTCGTATATATACGTATATTTCAGTGCGCGCACTAGCTCTCGCCGGAGTTTTCGGTGGAGACGTTACCGTTATTTATGGCCTCGTTTATCAAGGTAGCACGTCCCTCTTTCCGCCCCCGGGGCGCGTTTGCTCGCTCGCGCCTCATCCCCCGGAGCGCTTCGGAATATATATATATGTCCATGTATATATACGCGGCCCCCCTGATGCAGACTATCCGCCACCGAGAGCGCGAGCGAGCGAGCAGCCAATCCCGAGATATATCGCTTCGATACCGATCCAGACGACGACGACGATGCTCGCTCTACGCTGAGGTCTAGCTTCTCTCCGGTGTAGACCCACCCGGCAGATAAAGAGCTGTTCTCTGCCTTCGACTCGCTCTCGCTCTACGTGTATGTGTATAAGTGCCCTGGCTCTATACGGAGAAATATTCCTGCGGCGTGTTGCTGATCGAAAGTAAATTTTTTTCCAACTTTTAGTCATATTGCGCTCGCTGGAATGAAGTCGCGATATTATATATAGACACGTGTTATTGGCGAATGATTTACCGAGTTCTATTGCTTGTTACAGCGGGTTTATGCAAAGCAAACAAGCGGATAAACCATTTCCCGTGCCGCACAGCGATTACTCGCGGTGCTCTGAATTTGTTTGTCGATATATTAGGCGCGTGATAAATCGTGGATAGCACACACACACACACACACACCGAGAGAGCTTTTTCTTGCAAGGAGATTTAGTGGGTTCTAGTATAGTACAGGGGCGATGATTTATGATCCTATACAGGACCAGTGAATCGCAGAATATTCGATCTCTTTTTTAATTTCTGCTGTTTTTCAAAAATCCAACCGTTCTGCACCCGAATAAAAAAAAAGAGAACGAATCAGCTGGCGCAGAAAAAAGACGAAGATGAGATTTTTCGCGCGTGTAAGTGGGCTGTCGACACCCGCGGCTCGACACGGGCATTCATCAAGCAGATTCAAATCTGGAGCGACGTCACCCCTTTTCATGGTATATATAGTATAGCCGGTAACTCAACCGGGCGATTCCCGATCTTATACTGGCTTGCAAGCGCGCGCGCGCACACACGCGAAGGAAAAAGAAGAGCGATCGCCAAGTCGTCGGGGTGAGATAGAGCCGCGGGCGGCCAAGATGAATAGCGTCGGTCGACAGCGGAGCGCAGCCCACTTTGTCCCCGACAGCAGTAGCTCCGACGAACGCCGCCGAATAAACGCCCGATATCGCTTTGCCCGCGCGCCGCGCCAAAGGGAGCTGATTTTCTCCCTGTTCTTTGAGACCCTCCCGACATTGGCTGTGGAAAATTGCTTTTCTTCTTTTTTTCTATCGAGATTATTGCTTTTTAGAAACGCGACAGTTTTCATCAAACTTCGATCGTGTTATATGGTCTCTTGTTTAATATAACTTTTTGAAGTAAATGAAAAAGTGCAATAAATCCCTCTGCAGTCGTCGCTCGGCAATTTTCGTCGAAGCAATCAAACGCTGAAGCATTTTCCTAAATCGAAACACATTTCACCGCACTTATAACCTTACACAGCAGCTGAAAACCAATTTACACGCGAATCTCGTACTGCAGCTCTCGAAACGCACCTTCAAAAGGCTTAAATGCCGCAATTTTCCCGCAACGAGTTCCCGCATACCCTCTATACTATATCTATCTGCCTGTCGTTGAATAATACACGTCGGTTATCGGCAGCGCAGATCGACAAAGCCACCGCAAAAGCCGATAATCTCGTCGTACTTGCCACTCGGTTCGATTAATTTCTCATCCCTTTTCTTTGTGGGGGGCTATAAAGCTGCAGTGTAAGTTGAGCGACTGCGGAAAACACGTCGCGACGACGTAAGTATATATAGCTTCTGTCGGCAGTTGCTTTTCTGCTTTAAAGTCGACGCTTTCGGGGAAGTTCTCGGATGGGCTGATTATACTAATGCACTGGCTGAAGGGTTTGCAAGCTTAGCGCAGTAGTTTTGCTGATTTATGGGTGTAAGATTTTGAACTTTAATACAGCTTTGTGTCGGAAAATAACAACAATCCATTTTGCGCGATCGATACTCTCTCTCGACGCGCAACTTTATACTGTGTAGAGAAAAAGCAAGCCTTTATATCGCTGCGAACCTGCCACAAACAGCGAACAAAGCGCAGGGCAAGCGAAGCGGCGTATTTGAAAGAAAGCAATCAATCGTGAAGGGGAAAGCAAAATCGCGCAAGCTTTATTACAATGGACTTTGATCATTGCGCGTCAATCTCGAAAGCTCGCTCGTCATTTCCGTTCGACGGAGTAATGCATCAGGGCGCAAATCTATGCTTGTAATCGGGATAGCTGTCGAGAGAGAACGCAAAAAGCATTGCAAGCGTTTGCGTGTAAACACGCGTGTATAAAAGCTCGCTCTTTCTCCGACAGCTGCGCTGTATACGGAATATAATGGAGGAGGAGCGCGAACAGGAAGATGACACGCTGTGACTGGAAAGGGGTGAGGGATAAGATAAATAATCGAGGGAAACGCCGCACAAAGAGGGACGACGCCTTTGGCTAATGGCGAGTCGAAGGTAAACAGGCTTCTGTATGCCGGCTGTCACTGTGGGCTGGTTTGTCATCGCGTTGCTGCATTCGCGTGAGAATTTTGTTCGGTGTTTGTTTCCTTTGGCGCCTTGCGATTCTTTGGAATGATAAACATTGGTTTTTGTATAATTAATCAAAATATACTTGTGTTTGTAGCTCGAAAAATAATTAGGAATAGTCTCTTACATGTAACGCTTTGTCAAACATCTGATATACAGATAACGGTGGCAAGCAAACAATTACATAACTCTTCAGGTCGACAGAACGTCATACCAAAATCCCTCCAAAGTCTCTGGATCATCGCTCGGTGGCAGGTGACTCCATTTTTTGCAGGCTCCTTATACATATAGCTGTGTACCGTGTCTCGAGTCTCAAGAAAACAAGGCTCTGTTGCTCGACATCCCCCCTGCTTAAGGTCGACTTTCGTTGTTTACAGTAAGCCGGTTGATTCACTTTACAGCTCGTGCTACTTTTCTTCTGACGCACTTTGCTTCGCGCTTGCCTTTCCCCGTTTCTCCATAGGGTTTGTTTTCTTCTTTTTTTCTGACTTTCTCTCGGCGATGCTGATGAATATCGCATACGACACGGACGCTGGTGTTGACACTGAAATCATGCAAATGTTGGTTTAACGTTAGTTTATATTTAGATCTTGTCCGTATATATTGGAGAAAGAATCATAGAATCTTATTGTTAAAGTAAGTAGTAATAGGTGGATGTGGTGAGGCAACAAAAATTAATTGATAACGAACGCAAATCATAAATAAACCAATTTTATCTCGTCAAACTAAACAACCCTGACTTCGCGAGCTTATACAGGATTTCCATCAAGTACATCAGTCCACACGTATTTTTCACCCAAACACCAGTGTAGCAGTCAGGTAGCATGAAACAAGACTCGGAAGAATAAGGGGTATAAAGAAACGAAGCAAAGTCAGGACGCTCCGGACGGAGAAAATTTCGAAAAGCTCTACTTGCAGCAGACGGGCGGAAAGCTCACTTACACGTACAATGCACACACGTCTATATATGTAGGAAGCAAGGCGCGGACGGCTGGTGGTAGTATAGTTCACGAGAGCGAAGGGTTCGCGTGGCAGAGAGCGAGAGAGTGATTTAGTGGGGTGACCGCGCGCGCTCGACGACTGACCGAGATAACCCGGGCTGTCCGCGGAACAACCCCATTTGTCCGGTGTCTTCCGCTACAAAACTGCCTCTATCTCTCTTCCTCTTTCACCTTTTCCTCCTCCTCCTTCTTCTCCTATATACATCAGTTTGCCCGAGCTTCTTTTACACACACACATATAGCTATATAATTCCTTCATCTTTCCCGCGCGCTCTCGTCCAGTTGAGTAATGGGCCTCGTTCGCGCTCGGCACTACCGGATAATGCCGGATATGCGCTTGGGATGCGTGAAGAATAGACGTTGAGTAGCTGTCCCGCATAATGTTGGCGCGTATATAACACATATACACACACAGATAGCTTGTGGTTGCGGCCAGCGGGGGCTGATGCAGGAAAAGCGCAGTTGTAATTTATCATTAGAGGCTAGAGCGGCTGTCCGCCGGCGCGAATTTATTTTCTCGTTTGCTCGTGTGTCGAGATATGGCGCGTGGGTGCTGCTGCTATATAGGCTCACTGGCACACACGGGAGGGTGAGGATGAAGGATGGGGATTTTGACGTGGCTGCTGGACGCTGCGGTCGCATGCGATGCGCGCTCTCTACTCTGCCGAGTAATTTAGAGAAAGTGAGCGTTTGCACGTGCGCCCAGGGGTTGTTAGCGGCGATTAAGAGGCTTTTCGGGACACGTTGGGGGATTTGAAATTCTTGATTGTTTTTCGAATCTTTGTTATAAAAGTGGGGTATGGACAGCCCAATAAGGCATGCAATTGCCAAACAGTTCAAACTCATTTTTTGGTATTATAATTTTCAATGTATTATCTCAAGCAGACCCAACAATTAAGGCAGTTTTGCTATAAGTGGCTGACACCGCTATATGATTTGACAAGATCGAGTATAATGACGAAATACACTCTTTGTTATCATATTTTCTCAGAATTTTCACTTTTTGAGTAGTAGAAAAAAATTATACGAGCAAGAGATCATCACCCAACAAATATTGTACATCAGCATCATCACGGGGGGCTCCTAATGCAATTCAAATGACAGCGCGGTGCGGCCAAAGAAGCTGGTCTCCCATATATTGAATAATTCAGCCGACGTTTTTTCGACTTCAGGGCACAATTCACAATAGACAAGATAATATCGGCAGTTAATTATATCGCGAGCATCGCAATAAGAGAGTCGGAGACGAGAAAGAAATCGCGCACAAAAGCTACATCTGTAGGCATAACACATGAACAGTATATAGCTGAAGAAAACGGAGAAACGAAGAAGCGTGCGCGGCGGTGGACAAAAGAAGGAAAGAACTGGCGAATCGAAGGGCGACGGGGCTTCGCGAGAGAACGAGGTGGGCCGGTTGGGGATTTATATCCCGGGTAGGCACTTTGAACCATCAGCGGCTCGTTTGAAGTCGGCGCGCCGGTCTCGCGCGCGGACGTTATAAAGACAAACTATGCTCGCGGCGGTCGGCCCACTCGTGCCATAACTCTTGCCTCAGCCGAACGAACCTCGCTCACTCTCTCTCTTTCTCTCTCTCTCTCTCGCGTTATTCCTTTACGGTTATAGCGCACCGCCGCCGCTGCCGCCGCCGGGTAATAAAGATGGTTCTGCTTATGTACAGCGGCCGCGGGAGGCGGAGTCGAGCTGCCCTCCGTGGGCAGGACTAACGCAAATGACTCTTCCACGCTGGCAAGATGGCGTAGCGCGAAGCCCCTCTCTCTTTTAGAACGGCGCACGAGCCCTCTCTCTCACTCGTGCGGAGTTGTGTTGGCTTGACAGGCTCGCCGCTGCTGCTGCTGCTGCTGCTGCTGCTGCTCGTCTGAGCGCCGCGGTCTGATATACTACTGCAGTTGCTCGGTATATGTATAGCGCTGAGCTGCCGAATGAAATTGCGAGATGAGGTTTGGGCAATTAAATTCGGTGCTGACTGAATGCTTTACTGATGGGGATCGATAATTTTTCATTTTTATCTGTAAATAACCCAATTACCCACTGGACGATATGAAGTTGCAACATTAATTAAGCTCTGCAGCATAACATTCTCATGTCCAATGCAAAACACACTGCATCATGCGCAGTATATGTATATAGGGAGGGAGCGGCAAATTTAGCCCGGCGAGACATTCCATCGAGAGTAGACACACCGCATTCGCGGCGCGTCCCGCGCAGCTTGCCGTCAGTGATTCCCCCAATAAAGCCTCCGCTGCTACAAACGCCGCCGGCTACTGTATTCCCTCTCAGAGAGAGACAGAAAGACCGCGAGGACGACGACAACTGCAAAGTCCATCGGAGGCACAATCGGAATTCCCTCGGACGCGCTAATACATAAAAGTTGCGGTGCGACGGCAAAGGGGACCGCCGCCACTGTCTGCACCGATATTTCGAGTCCTCTCCTCAGCTCTTCTCGTTAGAGGTATGAAGTGAGCGTTGTCGCGAGCCGACGAAAACAGTAGCACCGCCGCGCGCGGGCCCGTGTGGTCTCGATCGCGCCCTGCTACATTCGTCAGGATTTTTCTACTCCTTCTTCTTCTTTTTCTTCTTCTTCTTATTTATTTCTTCTTGTTGTTCACCGCCGCGACGAGGCGGCCCATTGTGTTATATACGCCGGAACGTCCGAGTCGGCATTCTTTCTTTCGCCCGGACTCTCTTTCTCTGTCTGCTCGCTGCTACTGTTGTCGCCGCTGATGCTACTGCTTCGTAATTCAAATGTTTCCAGTTTCTTGCTCCACCTGCCTACACGAGTTACTCGCGCCGAGACAAGTCGCTCTTCTCTCTCTCTCTCTCTCTTTCTTGTATGCGCACATTCGTATTCGTATATATATATATATATACAGGTATACATATATAATGGCTCTTTAGATGGCTAGAATCAACATGAGATACCGTCGTCATGACGAATTTGAACGTATGTGTGAGGATAGACAAGTTTATTATAGGTGAGAGGTGTGTAATATGAGCTTTTTTGAAAATTTACAAAGACTTTCGTTGGTAAAGTTATAGGAACTTGAATTGTTGAAAATACCAGTTAGTTGGGAAAAGTGGTAGTATACACTTAGTTCAACACAGTTATTGTCATGTTTCAGAAACATAAGCACAAAGATAATTTTTTTTAGTTACAATTAGCTTTTTAAACCGCTTAAACTCTACCTATCGTTCCTTAAAAAATCTGCATAGGCCATCGACGTTTCCCTTGCTCTCAGAAACAGACTCCTCAATAACAACTTGCAGTACTGCACGCTCATTCCAGATCCGTATAAAAAAGTTTACCCAGAATCGGAATCGCCAACACATGTCAGTCCTGTACAGTATATATCTCTGCTCCTTACCAGCCGTATAAATATGCCATCCGAGGAATTTTCAGGAGCCGGACAATTGCCATTTTAGCAGCGACGAAGCGCGGCTCGGCTCCTTTTTCAGAGCTCGCTTTCCGTGGAAAACCATTTAAAATGGTGATGAGCAAAGCGCAAGATCCTCTCGGTGTCTCGCGAAACGAGCTCTCTTAGCGTAATTTGATTCTGACGTCCGCGACGAGTAATTGTCGCGGCAAAAACGAGCTGCTGCTGCTGCCCCGGCGATCTCTTCTCGAGTTTTTCTCGTTTAGACGCGAGCTAAAAGTGCGCTATTTTTGGAATCGATTAGCGTCGGTGTGCTAACGAGATTATATTGCGCAATAACGTGGATCGATGAGAGGTGATGATTATATTGCCCGGCGTTATGCTCAGCTTGATTTTTGATTTTGATTAGTTTAATTGATCAATTACTTTATGATCGATCGCTCTGCCACAAATCCTGAATAATCAGTGCGATTGCGTTGGTTATCGAATTTTTCCATGATATATTAAGATTTATGACTTTCAGATTTCATCATTAATGATTAAAAAAAAAAGTATTGCGAGTAAATGTATTATCGACGAAAATAATTATCGAGCACAGGTTCTGTTCATCAAGGTCTAGTCTGCTAGCGTATAATTATCTACACAGGCTCCCGTTGACAAATATCAAACTATTGCATAAAATACTTCACTGCTGATAATATCAACCATAATAAATCGCAATGCACGAACCTATAAACACTTCTTGCTCGGCATCGGATTTTCCGGTGTGGTCACATATCCGCGTAGGTATACCGCGTCGTCGTTGTCTGCGGGCAATTTTCAACTACGCGCGCGACAGTTTTACGGAGACGAATTCGCCTCGTAAAGACGTCCCCGCGCTTACGTTGGCTTTTCCGCGAAAGCGTTACGAGAGCTGGGGCGAAGGAAAACCCGAGGGAATCTTCCGAGTGTGCAGTATATATACATATAGCAAAGGACTACGCGAGTCTCCGGACGAAGCAGCAGCAGCAATCGCCCGCGGGGCAATTCTCTCTCTGCGAAAAGCACGCTAAATCTCGCGTGTTACTCGTCTCCTATAGTATAACCTACCCCCCTGAATTACAGGCGGCTTTCTCGCCTTTTGAACTCGGATGCGCGGGATTGAAATGGGACTTTGTTTCGTTGCGTATTAGAGAAAAAATATAGCGCCATATGCGAGCATGCGTTATCGGTAGTAGTAGCGCCGAGTCCGAGTATCGCTATGTGCAACAACTATTCAAGACCGTCCTCCTGCGGCTGTCATACGATCTTCATGGTTTATAGAATACATTGACTTATACGGCAGATTTAAAAAAAAACATTTCTTATCGATAACAACGATTTTTATACTCGATTCAAACTTTTTTGTATTCAAACTTTTTTTACGCGGGGCGCCACTGTTCTGCACATAGCGAATTAGCCGTAAAATAAATAAGTTTTGGACTGGCACCTTTCCTCTCACCGTTTCAACGTTCCGACTATCTGGTCTCTGGCTAGCGGCGATAGGTGGCGCATAGACGTTTTTCCATTTCCTTCATTAGGATCTGCGCACAGAATGTATATATAGAGGTGTTTCACCTATGCCAAAACGCTGCCTTGTTATAGGCTTGCTTGAGTCGATCATACTATAACTGCCTTGAGGCTTTTGAGTACTTTATCAAACAGTATTTTGTACTTGTGGGTCGTGCTATATTGACCATTACAGATGATGAAAAATATGATTAAAAAAACGTGCTGTTCTATTATCAAGTATAATATACACTATTATTGAAAAATGTTTCTCAAAGAAAAATAATAAGCAAAGCACGCACTTTTTCTTGTGCATCAGGATCCCAGTGAAAAAATAATCCTCTCACAAAGTAGCAGCAGCATTTTTTCCCCGAGCGAATAATCCAGGCGCAGCGAAAGGCTCTCTTCATTTTTGAACTCTTAATGGCAAAGCACGCTATAAAGCAGTCAAGAGCGGCCGCTAACAAGCGCACACACACACTTTATAATTTAAATAAATTTCTGACAAGTTGAACAGGTATATGTATATGAAGAGAGAGAGAGAGAGAGGCTGGCCGCTATACTCGCTTGAATTATTCCACGACCATCTCCGGCTTGGAGGCTATATACACTGCCTCTCAAAACAAACAAAAAGAGCCTTCCTCTTTCAGGCCAAAAGTAAGTGTACACAGCGAAACGTAAATTTCGCCTCCACCAAAGGAATCCGAGAGAGAGAGAGAGCGAGTTAAAAAAAGAAGCCAGCACGTTCTCTCGGCAAGGCTTCGGCATGGCCGAACAAAAAGATCATTAGTTTCAATATGCTAATCAACAAGCTTTTTCTGATACACAAAACGTCGATCCTTTGAGCGTACTTTTGTCCCGCCGAGTGTCCCTCTTTCTTCTTCTTCTTCGCTATATATACTGCGCTGCTGGCTGTGTGTCGTTCGAGAGAGCTTGAGCCGCGCCTCTCGGGAGAGATCCTCTCTTTCTTCTGCTGCCTCATTGGCAACATAAGCATGTCTCGCGACTTTTGCGGCGCTTCTCGTCTTACCCTTTCTCTTTCTCTCTCTCGCTCTCGCATATAGAAAGAGAAGGAGCGCCGGCTGCTACTGTCCGAAAGACGAGCAACTCGCAAAAGAGAGACAGCAGCGGCGGCGGCGGCGGCGGCGGCCGCTTTGCCCCGGGCCGCGCGGCTCTTCGTCTACGTCGAGCGTCGAGGATTGATGACGTTGCAGTACGGGATGAAACCCGCGAGCTGGTCTCCTCTCTGCTCTCGTTTCCCGACGCGCCGCGGGTTTCTCTTTTGCAAGATCCTCCGAGAGTTAGGAGTATAGGCCTGTGTCGCTGTGTGTGTGTGTGTGTGTGTGTGTGTGTGTGTGCGTGTATATATAAGCTGATGCTCGTCCCATACATTTATGGAATATCTTAAAATCTCTCCTCCTGCGCTATATAAGCCGATCAGACGAGAGCATAGCAGAGAAAGAGAAGGAATCGATTTCATTTCGCAAGCTGGGGATCAGGCAAGAGGGAGGCTAACGAAATTGATTCGAAGCGCGATGACGATGGAAGAGATGGCTTGTTTCGCCTATAGCGCTATACGTAGGTATATATATCTACACGTGATGTGTACGTAATCGGATGGGAAGCTTTGGATCACGGATTTGCACTAGGTCGTATAACTCGCTTTTAATGAACGACTCACCGGAGAGATATAAGTCACTGCGCGAGCCTGATTATTTTACGGTTGAGCCGAGACCTCCTCTCGACGATGTATAGCTTATTGCCTAAAGGATTCGATTAAATTGGTATACACACGTAATTTATTCTCCGAGCGTACAGTTCCTGCTGCTGCTGCTGCATCAACGTTTACGCGATGTATCTCGGAAATTAAATTAAACCGTCGTTTTGAATATATACGCCACACTTAAAATAAAATAACGCGCATGAAAAAAAAAACAACATAGCATCCATGACTCAATCTCGTATTCCCACTCGAATCGTGTATGTACGAGCATTAATTATCATTCTACGCCTAGCTCTCGTATCGATAAATACTTGTCTACTAAATAATTCATCGAAAAAAGCTGCGCACACGACTCGCCATACGTGCGAGTATTTCGTTTCAATCACTCTGCAAGCTGCGCATAACGATCCGGTGCAATTAATAAACAATGTTGTATCGGCGCTTATATACGATACCCTGCGCGTGACAGCGCGCGCACTCCGTCGTCGGCTGCTTCCAATTGAAAAATTACCTCGGCAAAAAGTGCGAGTATCGTCTTACTACCTTCTTGGATGCTGCTCTCAACGCTCGTCTTGCTTAACCAAATTCGGTCACAACTTGACGTCCGAGCTGCCTCTCTTGAAAGACCTGTCTTTTGCACTTACTTCTTTTATTTTTTGTATCCTACTCGTCAGTCTCGTTTTCCTTTCGTTCTTATTTGTATTCGGCCGTTAACTTTGAATAAACTATCCATCGATACGTGATTTAATGACCGTTTAGCGCGATACTCCAAAATTAACACTCGAATAGTCCGAGCTTTCTTTGATCTTGAGCACAAACGATGCGTATTAGGTATAGAGCTTCTTCCGTCCTCTCTTCTTTGCATCCGTTCCATCGCTCTCATTGCCGTGTCCCTCTGTGTGTTTCTCCTACATCTGAGCATCAGTCGTCGGGGGTTCGCGGCTGCATCAGCGCCAAAGACCAGAGGCGAGCACTAATTGCGTTCGTCATCCGGAGTCCCTTTGATTCCGCGCCGGTTCTGCGCGCAGCTGATCAATTCTTGCACTCCTTTTTGCTAGCAGAGACGACGAGTGACGAGCGATCGGACGTAACAGCCTGACACTGATCGATAGCGCATAATAACCGAAGAGAGCTTGTCGAAGCCTTGACCCTTCGCGAGTTCGCTCGCTCGCTCGCGCTCGCGCAAGATAGGAATCTGGCCGTGGCTTAATGACGGCCTCGTGACGGACGGGCTCTCACACAGGGGGACAGCTGCAAGGACGCCGCCGCGCGGAAAGAAAGCGAATCGGCGTGTCACATCAACGGCCGCCGCCACCGCGAGGATCTACGGCCTCCGCTTTATGCGCCCGACTTCTCTCTCTCTCTCTCTCTCTCTCTCTCTCTCTCTCTCTCTCTCTCTCTCTCTCTCTCTCTCTCTCTCTCTCT
>UCOJ01000820.1:0-62300 GCA_900474305.1 Cecidostiba fungosa | reverse complement strand
CGGCCGCCACCGACGATGCACTTTTCGAATCGGTCTCTTATTGCAATTAGACACCCGTGACGTTTCCACACGTAACACTTACACTGAAAATTAATAATACCAACTAAACTATGACTTCAAAACGACTTAAAACAGCCTATTAATCCCAGTAGCCCTAAAATTCATAATAATCTCATTAGTCCACGAGATAATTCAATTTCCCAACACGGCAATTTAAATGCTTAATTGAAGTTTAACACGCTCCCAGCAATTAATCCGAAAAATATCCCACAAATAACCCCCCACTTTCCAATCTCGCGCGGCGATTTAAAAGAAATAAAAAAGCGAATCCGATATCTCTTGTACCGAATACTCGTTATACATTCGAAACAATGACGCGCGAACTTTTCTCAAGTGAGAGTCAAGAGAAGAGCCGCGGCTGTTTGCCGACAAACACGTTCCTGCGTGTGTATGTGTGTGTGTGTGGGTCCCATTTTCAGGGAAACGAGAGTCTGGGTTTTACGATGTCACTTAAATTCGGATTATTGTCTCTTTCGGCATTTAATTCGATATATATGTATAGTCGAGGGCTGCAAAAAAAAAGCAGCTGCATAGCCGTCGCAAATGAGCAAAGACCTTTAATTGGCCGCGATTGCAGCATTATACACTGCGGCAACTTTTCGGTTCTCTCTCTCTCTCTCTCTCTGATTTTGGTTACTCTCGGCAGCTTCAACTTTTTTAAATGAGCTAGAACTGCATCAGCGCAGTTCAGCTGCGTGTATATACGACGATGTAAATTTTTCGAACTTGGATTATTTTTAATTGCCCGGGCTTTTTTGTATATTCAACCTACGCGACTAGCGCGTGCCGCTACTCGACAATTAAGTCGTAGTGGACAGTTGGCAAAGGTGTGTGCGTGTATATGTATACGCAGTTTCGTAAGAAAAGAGCCACTTTTTGGCGATTAACTCGACGATCGAGTTCTCACGTCGATCTCTTTAACGGCTGCGAGTGTGTATGTGTTGCTGGAAGAAAAAAAAGTCGTCGAAATTTACATGCGGATTCGGGAATAAAAGGACAGTTAAAAAATGAGAGTGTGCCGTCGGGAATAAAGCCGCGTTTATTATAGTCTTGCACACTGGGTCTGTATATGTATGTACGAGGATGCGAGGATAATCGTATAAAGTAGTTTCGACGGAGATATAACGGCTTTATTTCGGGTAAATATACAAGGCGACGGTTATTGATAAACTTCGTATACATCAGCTTTTAATCAATTATTAGCGCGTTAAGCAAATTACACTTTTTAAAACGGCGTTCGCATATATATATAATACATACCCTATAGAGCGACGCTAGTAATTTTTTCGCCGTCACGACATATAATACCCATCGACAGCGTAATTATTACCTATCCGCGGTTTTATGGTTCAATCGCGAGAAAGACTATCATCAGGCCGATATTTAAAACTACAGCCGCGTCTCTCGCTCGTGTATAATAATGACACCGTCGCGCGCGCACACGAGGAAAACACAATCATTAGCCCCTACACACCTACTCTCTTATAAGCATATAAGTATCATTATATTCCCTCGAGCGTCGGCGTGTTTTATCCGAAAAATCTCGTACAAAGACGCTGAGTACCTACTATATACATATATATATATATATATATATATAAGAAACGAGAGTCGACGCGAGAGTTATGGTTCATCATCATATAACGAGGGACAGCACAGCGTCCACTACTATATACTATACCCTCGCACGCGAAACGTTTTGCGCAACGGCCTATAATAACGTGTAATAAAGCGGGCCGACTACTCGGTTTGCCAATGTATATAGGTACACACGGGAGATCGGGTGAATGGAGGATGCTACAGCAACGGCTTACGTGCGAAACTGGAGTTTCAAGCTGGCGCTGCAACTTTTCTCTCCCATCTTCGAGAGTTTTGCAACTAATTACATTTTGCGAACGAGCGGAGAGCTGGTATAGGTAAGCTGCTGCTGCTGCTGCTGTTGCATTTATGTAAGTCGCGATATGCGCCCGATGCACATGCCGAATAAATAATTCGCTTTGCGAAACGCAGAACGGACTTCTTATTTCGGATTCTTGAGAGTATAAGAGAGAGACTTTCAGTTTTTTTCCTGCTTTTCGCGTATTCCTACGCGCACGCTCTTTATTATAATTATGTAGACTGTATGTACATATGTGTGTGTTATAGAGAGGCTTTACGAGCTGACGGGGAGCTTCTTTTCTCACTGTATAATAATATACAATTCCTTTTTTCCGCAGGTGTGTATATTGTGTATTATACGTTTCTATTCCACAAAAAACCATTGGATTATTAACAGTGAGGAGAACAAGCTTAATATTATTTTCCAATACAACTACATCTCGTCGTGTAAATTTCGATGGTCGCGCGCAATTAGCAGATAATTGCCATCTCGACTGCACCGCAGACACATTCACTTTTATTTTTTTCCGAAATGCAAACAAGTCTTTTTGGGCATCAGCCGCGATAAATCAGTCGTCCCCCGCGTACTGACGTCAGTACTGTTACACTTTTGGCATTATTGTGACGCCATAGCGTATATACTTTCGAACAGGTATATATATATACGAAAATTTGCCGCCACTCGATTTTTTTTCTCCCGCGCGCACGCATGCATGCAGCAGCATCGAAAAAAGAGGAATGGGCTTTTTGTGTGCAGATTATACACACGCGGCTCTTTTAATTGAAATAGCGATCGCGCGACGCGTGAAGTGTTTTGCCGGTGTATATAACAGTGGACAAATTTTTTTAAGACACAGCTGAGATTTATGGCCGTTGAGGATATGCTTGACTGACAATTTTATTAAATTTAATTAGTTGCCTTTGAAAGGACGACATCAGCTTGTGTGTTATTGTAAAACGACCTAAAAACGATTTCCTCAAAGTGCCTGCGTACGCAGCTGATGTTTATTAAACCGATCTCCCTCAAGAGTCTTTTATATATATAGATATATCTCGAGAGAGAGAGTGACGCACCGGTGCTTTTATGTAAATGCCTCTGGCAGTAAAGGGTACGGCAAGCATTAACGAGCTTTAACGACCCTCGGGACTCGCCCCTGTGTGTTCGATTCTCGACTGCTTCCTTCTTTCTCACTGTATGTACTGCGGTGATGTCGCCTTTTTCCGCGTTGACTGATATGCGGTGGATCGGTTACCGACACGTACCATTGCTATACAGCATCAGCGGCTGTGTCTGCGGTTTGTTTATTTTATATATATGTACCATCTCGGTTTCCTTGAGATTTAAATGGAAACCTGATGAATACAGGCTTGGAGTATATTATACGCGTTTAATTTTATTGTCTGCGCTGTGCTGGTTTTAGTATAAATAACAATAATACACACGGGCTTGTAGTATATACACAATCGATTAATCGGTAAGTAATGTGCAGCAACGAGAAAATTATACTTCGTATACATACAGCTTCAGATTAGCTAAATATAGCAAATACTCGATCGTCGAGAGATACGGTCATATATAATAATATAAACATATACGTTATTACGGCTTTTATCGATATAACCCAGAAGAATCCGAGGAACGTTGCGCAATTTACTCTCGAGGAGCTTTTATATACATTTGTCTATTAAAATTCTAATTATATTACGTATCTACATATACGCCAGTGGTATTAGAGTATCAAAGTCTTCGCCTCGAGGCAGTAGTATATAGTTTATACAGCAGCAGCAGCAGCTATTACAGCTGCTGATCGTGGGAGATTTTTAATTTTCCAATAAGAAAAAAAAAATTGGATTATCTATATACTATGTATAATATAATACACACGCACTTTCCCAACGACGATACGGATCTTCTGGAGCAAAGAGGAAAGTTGTTCTTCGACTATACTCGCTTCTGATATTCTTCCCATAATGGATTAAGATGGGTGTGCACACGATGTTTCCGGGACATATAAGCGTCTAAAAAAAGTTCAGATATATAAATAATAGTATATATAGCCGACCTTGAGTGCCTTACAAGGCTCAATAGCACGAGTTTTCACGGCGTTTCTGGTTCGATCGATGTTTTTTTTTTTTTTTGCTTCTCAATCCTTCTCTCCCGCGATTAGCGTCATTTATTAGATCAATCATCAGCGTCAGGTCTCGTCGACCGGTAACATTTGTCTTGCTCAATCAACAGCGCCTTTCTTCAGACGTAAGCGCACGACTGAAAATTTCTTTTTGTACATAAGCCGTGATGTTGTTGGTTTTTCGTCTATGCACACACACAAAGAATCCAAATTGACAGCTGCGATTTTACTCTTAATTGCATTTAATTAGGCTCAAAGCGCGAGTATATACGCGTGATTGATAATACCCCCTTGTGTAATAAACTTATATACATATATAGCCATGGGAACAAATTTTCTCGCGACCGCAGGATTGTTCGCGCGCGTCTCTCTCGGTTATTCTAATTAACCAACAAATTCCGCTAATTTGAATAACACCAGCTGTTTGCGCGCGAAAGTATGTAGCTATATAGAATGCAATCTCTCTCTCTATCTCTTACTCCGTCGGAAGGAATGTATAGGGAAAGATTCGCGCGAAGATAATTAAGAGCTTTGAGAGAAGCCGCGCAGGTGTCCTTTCTTCTCTATACTTAATCTATCGGGCGATAGATGCGCGTATGTGTATGTATCTAATCTCTCCTGCAGCCGATATGGTCTTAATCAATTTAAATCAGTCGTTCGAGATATGTAAAGCAGCTTACTTTGAATGCATATACGCGCGACGGTCTCTTATCGGATAGTTTTTTCCCATGGCTTTCTTTTTCGTTATTTTCTAGACACGTCGCGCCCGTAATTGATTGAAATGACATCCGTTGCGCGCATTCCGAATAAGAATTCATTTATTTTCTTTTTCGAAGAAAATTGCGCGTATGCGGAGCTTTGGATTATATTATATGGTTTATCGTTCATTTGGAGGCTATTTACGCGATGTTTAAAAAAGCAGTAAAGACGTTGAGTGTGCGTGTCTATATATATATATATATATATGGTTTATGAACTCGAACAAAGAATAGTTAAAGGATTTTCGAGTCGGGAGTTATCGTCGTTGCGATAATAAACGTTCGACGCGATTTTATGCGCTAATGGCACAAGTCGAGAGAGCTGCGCTGTAAGACTGTTATATACTATATAATACTGATCGGATATATACAAGCGAGTATTATTATAGTGTGTCTTTAACCGCCGATTTTTCACTTGCCATTGCGAGATTTTCATTGCGAAAGGGATGTAGCACGTGTTATTTCAGAAATTCCGGCCAACAATTAATACCAGTCGAATTGCGTTTTCTATTCTCCAAGTGTATTATTAAACGATGAATATTCTGCCATTAAAAAAAATCGTTTCATATTTTGGAGTCGAATATATACGTATACAACCACACATATAAATTCTTTCGAAGGCGCACGCGAATTGCGAAAGCCGCAATAATCTCTTTCACCAAATCTCTCTCCGTTCAGCGCAAAAACGTGAAAAATTAACAAATTACCCCAACGCAACCGTCAATTACGAAAAAAACGAAGAAGATCATAAGAACCCAAGCCGATCTCAGCGCGCGCACGTACGTTTTAACTCTCCTCCTTAATAGCCGCGCACTATATGCTCGAATCAGCTCGAGCTCATCAGCGATTAGCCTCGCCGGTGCGAATCGCTATTTAAATAAGGCAATATTCGCGAATCATGGGCCTCTCTCTCGCGCGCGCGCGAACAAAGCTTCCTGCGTTAGTTTAACGATCGGCTTCTATATATATCTATACACCTTTCGTGAAATCCAGTCGTAAAAACATGCCTGTTTTAACCGCGCACACGTGTATTAGAACGAGAGAGAGAGAGAGAGAGTTCAGTGTTGCGGCTACCGTCATTTTCTTAGCGGTCGTTTGGCTATTTTTCGAGCCCCAGAGGCTCCTTATTCTCTCGTTTCTGCATATCGAGAGGCTCTCTTTAGTACATTATGCATCGGCGATCGTTTTGACCCCGTTATTCCTTTCTTCATCGTCGGCGGCTCTCTGCGCAGGTAGCGGCGTATTTTCGTTTTTCTATGCAAACCAGCGCGCGGCGGGATCTGTAATTATATCTCGATAATAAATAACCATGAGATTTTTTTACCAACGCCGGCACTTTTGTTATTAAACGTTATATTCTCTCGATGTTACATTATAATACCTATCCTTGCGCAAGCTCGAAAACGAAACACCGTCGCTGGAATGCGTAGGATCCGATCGAAAAATCCTCCGCACACAATACCTACTACGAGAATTCCGCAGAGCCGATCGAAGAAAGCTAGATAGTATATATAGCTTATACACACACACACACCGAATAAGAAAAGAGGAGGAGCTGCATAGATAAATATGCAGAGCGCGGGAAATGTAAGTTAATAGCTGGCTTTGTTGCTATACGCATCGCATATAGGTGGCCGACACGTAGAATTACTGTACGTGTGGGGGGCCGTTTACCTAATACGCAACGTATCATCTCGCGAATCGATGCCCCCTATATGTATATACATACACTTCTTTGCATACACGGCTATATACCTATGTCGTCCAGAGATATCTGAACTCTGTATAGCATCAGTGCGGTGTATAAGCTTCTGCAGCTGGCCTTCTCGCTACTTTTACGGCTTGGGCTTTTGTTTATTCAGACGGATAATGTACAATGAGATTCTTGAGCCCTATTGTCTGGCGCTTTATTATATCGGGCTGCCGCCGCGACGCCGCCGTGAGTTTTCTTCTATATAGAATATAATACTACCTGATGCAGCACGTATAGTTGCTTCATTTCTGGTATATAACCAGCGAAGATTACGGCGTCATTTGTTTATTAAATTATTTATTAGCCGCTCATTGTGATATGAGCTATGCGAAAAACGCGGTTTTAATACGGTGTCTATAATATACGCAAGCCGCGCACCGGCGGTAACTAACTTTCTATATATACACCTCTCGGAATAAATCAAGATGCATATATGCGAGAGAGAATTACCGCATATCTATAGTCGCACGTTATATAGAAGTAATAATAATTTGCTAATAGCCCAACGGCGTTCAAACAAACTTACGTAATTCAAAATCGTTCGACATAAATCAATTCGTAGTCGATATATATCCATATACACCAGACGAAATAAGAGATGGCTAAAGGCCTGCCATAAATAAGACTATACGACGGCATATATGAAAAAAGGGCTGCAGAGCGAAAAGGCGACTTAATCACGCGAGAGTCATTTTCGCATCGAGCCCGTAATTAGCTATATATATATAAGCCTGTATAGACGTCTCTCGAAAGTGAACGAAGTTTGTACGTATTATATAGAGGTGTCCCGTCACCCCCGTAGGCTGTAACGTGAATTTTCCATAGAGTCGTGTAACAGCGGCGAGATGGACTGACTCTACTGATGCCCTTAGGCGTATATGGTATGTACAAACTGCACGTGATGCGCGACTACTGCTTGTCTTACGTTCCCACACATAGTTCTGGAATTCGACGATGCATGCGAGGCCGACAAGTATAATGTCACAGAGCTATACACTCATTTTAAGCCCAAGAAGGCTGTTTTGGCATAGGTATACCAGTATTATATGCAGTGTGTGCGGAGATAGGAAAGTACCTATGCGCCACCTATCTTCGCTAGTCAGAGACTATTACAGAGTCGAAAAGCTCGAGTGATGTGAAACAGACCTGCAGTTGAAAACTGTTTCGTCCTACGCGACTTATAATAAGTATACTATTATACATAGTGGTGGGTTTTTTTTCTCGTGCAGAAAGAAAAGCAGCTTTTATAAAACTTGCGAAAGACACTGCATGTACAGGAAGTATAGATTATACCATCGAGTATAATTATAATTGCTCGGCACCGCCAAATTTCACACTATTATATAGATACACCCTTCGGAAAAAATATTTCTAAAATTGCGCGCTAATTTCAAAGAGAGCCACGAGAGAGAGATATATATATTATGCAACGAAATAAATCAAGTTTTCTGGAAATTCGTGCCTGCGCTACTACTACTACTACGCTACACCTAATCTCGTTTTCCCGCTCGTCGTGTCCCGCGGCCAGTTGTGTATAGAATACTGCTAAGGTAATTGGAGCAGTGTATACATGTATATATAGGTGTCTCTAATGAAAAATCTTGCGATAGCAAAATTGCCCACAGTAATACACGCGTCTCGTGTGCGGATGATGCACATAAGGGTTGTGTGTATATATATATTGCATCGATTAGGAATTTACCGTATAGGTGCGTGACGACCTACAAAAGGATAGGTGTTTACACAGCAGCAGCAGCAGAGAGCGGGATAATTTGTGAATGAAATTCCTTCCTGTTCAATATAACGCGCCACTCGGCGTTTTGCATCGCGTTTTATCGTGAAAAATTGTTGTTAATTTAATAGTGCGCGCAGAGGGCTATTTATTGGACAGATTATGTATAGAGAATTTTTGCAATAATCCACAGGATACACTTGTTGATACAATTAACGGATTCGCTGATGCTATAAAGCTCGAAAATGTGCATACATATACAATAATAGCCGGAAATTCATAATCGTAAACATGAGCGCTAATTGATTTTTCGTTATAAAGACACGTTCCAAGCGCGATGAATTATATATTCTATATATATTTCGAAAAAATCCCAACTCCTGTATATTCAGAAACGTTATAGCCCATACACCGATACTTACCGGCATGAATGAAAAAACGTAAGCGCTCGCGTATATAATTCGCCACCGTTACACACTATACCTATATATACTACGTACCTAATATATATGCGCGGTCTCTCTCTCGTCGTTAAACCTAAAAATATTATATACACCGTCAGCGTGCATGAACACCTTGGCCATAACAGCACATATAATATACTGTTGAATCCCTCCTAAAGACAAGCTCTCGACAAGCGCACAGCTCTTTCTCTCTCGACTCATTGTGTATCGCGTGCAAAGCGCGTGCCTAATGGCTCGGCGTTTATTATCTCCGGCGTTGCATCGGCCGCTTGTTAGTAGTCGAAGTCTCCCGTAATAAACCGGGACGACTGGGCTATAGTCGATCCCTCGCTGCTGCAGCTTTGTATAGAAAAATATAGTGTATATTTATATACAGGGAGGTGTTGGTAAAAAAAGCGAGAGCCCGGAAGAGCCGCGCTGTTCTACTATATAGTCGAGACATTGAGAAAGTAAAGTATAACGAACGACTTCATCGTATGCATATGCGCGCGAATAAACCGCGCGCAGCTCTTTTTCCGCGATGCAGACGCCGTAAATTTTCCGCGCGCGCGCGCGCGCGTGCCACATTCGAGGTGCGCCGCCGCTCCAGCCGTTTTAAGAAATTGCCTTGTGCAGTGTGATACCCTCCTTACGTCCGCTTCTCTATCTCGCTTTTTGCCTCTATTATGCTTGTAAATGGCTTTCAATAACTATATTAACAGAGGAGCGTTTCTCTCATCCGTTTTGTGCGCGTATACATGTATATATATGCAAGCTCACACCTGAAAATATTCGCGCAACATTAATTTTCCTTGGATATAGGTACTGCTAGTTGGTGTGTTTGTGTGTACATAATGAATATTTACAAGCACGTAGTCCCGGCAAAACGGAAAATTATACGCGTCGATGTAATAAATCAGGTCAATTTTCTCCTGTAATTGAAAAAAATCTCAATAATACCGTCGTCAGAATTCCACCTACCTAAATTAATGGACCCGCTAACTTACGAGTATTACATGTATACAGCATATACAAACATACACAGAGATGCTTATCGAACTTTTTCAAATGAATAAATCGCGAATTAACCGACAACCGCGGACGCGCAAAGGCTAATTACGAGCGAAGGGTAAATAAAGATCGCGTGCAGTGTCTGCTGCAGCACATATTATATATATAGGTATATATATACACAGCAGTCGAGAGATGAAGCTACTGCTGCGCAGTATATAACAAGCTCGCGATGAAAAAGCGCAACGTATCAATCAAGTCGCAACCCAGTAGGGCTATTAACACGCGTCCGATAATGAGACGACGACTGCTCGAGATAAGCGAAGATGATTCGTCATGTCGTCGCGTATACGCGAATCATTATTATAAAAGCTCGCACTCGCACTTTTACCTCGAGATTTTCTCATTTCATGCGTGTAGTACCTATATATACACGCGATTTCACTATTATATATTATGCTGCGTTCCTCCAGGCGCAATAGTCTCTCTCTCTCTCTCTACGTCTGTGATTGAGAAATTGATTTTGAGAATACGCTCACCGGCGCTTCGTATAATTTTCTATGCGCGCGTGCCTTGATTATTTTATGAATCTCTATATATCTCTTCGGCTTCCCGGTATTATATATATATGTATAGTTTATATATACTTAATACATCGGCTAGCTCTCTGTGTGCAGCCTACTAAACAGTTGCTCTCCGCGATAGGCTACTTTATGGCTGTTACTTTTAGCGCACGACTTTGCCTATAAGAGAGCTGCACAAAGTTTTTGTATATATGCCTATATATACCATCAACCGTTGATTGGACGAACGTGTTTACACGCGAGTTTTATTTATGAGAAATTAAGTCGCCCTTCCCACTTGCGCGCGCGCGCGCGCGTTCTTTCGATTTTTTGCAATTAACCGCTGTCGATAGCTATACGAAGTTAAAATTAATGGCTGATTCACCATATGCACGGAGAATCGTATAAGTATAGAGCAGATTTCGTCATATAATTTCCGCGAGTTACATTTCGAATGTATAATTGCCGGGTTTTGAAAATACGCGCGCTCTTTTAGATTCGCAGCGGCAATTTCGAAACTCTAATGCATTTTAATCCTTCGCTTGTATATGTATGGCACTTATTTATTAACTATATTATCTCGTAACGCCAGGTCAATTTCCAAGGATTACACATTCGAATAGTAACTTACAAGCGTTTACAATAATATAAATTCCATACTGGAAATTGAATACATATATTCAGCTCTCATCTCATTACCATAAAAAAGAATCCTCGCAATTTTTCGCGCTGAGCGATAATCCAATCCGAAATAACGAAGGCTAATTATTCCTTCATGCGCAGAGAATGAACGAGATACAAAGTAGCCGATAACCCGTATATATACACGGGTCGAAGCTCCTCGAAGAAAGGAAGAGCTGGTACATATACGTGCACAGCTTCTCGATTCGTTGGGCTTGATAATACGCTCTCTCAGCGCGCGCTCGCGCGAATTCCTGCTCATAAGTGGATTTCTGATTTAGCATCTCTTTAGCGGCTGTATGTGTGTGTGTGTAGTATAGTATCTCTGGAATCTGAGCTCTTCGCCGGGGAGGAGTGTATACCCGTGAGAGCGTTATTTATTTTATATCGCGGAATTGTTTATCGTTTGTTTGTTTGTTGTTCGCAGCTCTTCTCTCAGCTCTTAATCAGTCGGTGAGTGTATTTCTTTCTTTTGGGGGGAAAAGGAGGAGTAGTTGTACGCTGATAAAGCGTACAACTACTCCTTCTGTTTACAGCGGGAAACTAGCCTATTAAACGTAAGTTAGTTGTTATGATATACACCTTGGTTTTTTTGTTTTTCAGGAAAAACAGTATAAAACCAGAATGTTTACCATACTTTAGTGACGTGTATATGAAGGTGTAGTAGGAATAATTATGAGAATTAATTTCGTGTAATGGTGGCATGAATAATATTTGCTTAACTGTTCCATCCTCGTCTCACAATATAGATAAGACTGGAATCTACACCTATATTGAAAACAGAATATAGAATAGAATAGAAAGACAGCTGTTCGGTACTCTCCAACAGACTCTCATGAATCAAAACTCAATCGAAGCGCAACCAGCAGCATTACAGAAGTAGACAATAACATAAAGCAGTGCCGGTCAAGCTCGCTCGAAATGTCTCACGCACGAGCGACTCTCAGCGGCGATGGCATATATATATATACAAAAACGGCAAACTTCATTCCAGCGCGTCACGTGCTACTACGTACTCAGTCTCCTCTCTGAAAGAGGATTCCCGGAAAAAAAGACACGACGCGAGAGATCGGCATCGAATTTATTGACTCTCGTGTCCGGCGAAAATCTCCGGGTTATCTAAGCTATTTTCCCCACAGCTGCACATGATAAAAAAATCCTCTCTTAGCTCTATGTATATTTATGCGTTGTACCGTCGAGGGACAGGAAGAAGGATACTCATCGCTATATCGTCCCTCCGGATCGTATACACGCGCAGTCTACGTCATCTTAACGCTGCTGCTGCTGCTGCTGCTGATGCAGCTTCTCCTCTTTTTACTTTCACCTGTACGTGGTGCTGTAGAACGACGCCGGTCATCGCGGCAATTACACCGAGTGCAAGAAACGCCGCAATTATATCGTGTGTGTGTATATATATATATACGCGACCGGTGTTTATATCGGGGCCTGATATTTTTCACTCGTGTGTGTGATTCGCCGCCGCGAAAGGGCTTGCCGCACTCATCCGGATTGTCGTTTATATATACACGCATGACGAGATGAGGGTCGACTGTTTTATGTAAGTCGCCGCGAGGCCGTCATTTTTAGCGCGTTATGTAAATTGCCTCCTACTAAATAACGATGCTTTTCAGTCGCTGAGAGTATATAATAACGACGCGATTGACGTAATCGATGGATATATACCTGTGCCGCTGCTGCTGAGCTTTTATTGTTATCGTTATGGCGATGACGTTAATGAATTCTTTTCGGCGCTGATGCCTGAACGTTTTTTTTAATCGAATATCAATTACGAGAGACACACACCACGCGAGCTTTGTTATTTCGTCGCCGGCGACGACGTTCAGCTTTTTTTTTTTAAAGATACACACGCACACGGCGTTTTTTTTTCGAAATTGCGGCAAATTAACGCTACATGGATATGACGTACAATCATATAATATACTGCATCGACTTTTTACGTAACGTCGAGAGAGGTGAAAAGTCAAAGCGAGCGCTTATAATACGTACTTACGCGAGATTTTGCATTTAAAAGCGGGAAGTGCTGCATCAGGAGTAGTATAGCCTTATGTACTAAAATGTGACGGGGATGTATATATAATTACGCAAGATAACGAATGCGACGGACCACCAGTGAAAAATGTAGGTGGTCGAAGCTATACACACACACACACATTCATTTTTGCCACGGCTATCTCTCTTCCATCTCCTTCTATAAATTAATCTTAATCGCTCTTATCTCGATATAAGATCGTTTCCAAAAAAATGTGTCGCTCGTTAATTCGTCGCACACGGGCTACATTCTACAGGTCTTGGTTTTTAACAGCCCTCGATAACTCACAATCAGTGTTGACTGATGCAGTAGCTCATCATCTCTGTAATTTAGCACGAACCGCAGTGTAGTCTACGTTCATTACCACGGAGCTTCGAAAACTACGAAAAATCGGCGGTAAAAGCTTCTAATTTACCAAAAACAACCGTTATACTACACAGATATAAGGGGAGGGGGGGGGGTCCCTCGCGTGTATTGCACATGTGCACGCGGAGGGATTTAACGGCTGTTTATCCGCTATCTTGGACTCGAGCTCTCTGAGCTCGATTTCCAATGCGACGCACATACACACATGGTTATAAATTAGTTTTCGAGAAAGTGCGCAGGACCGCTAGTTCACGAACTCAAACGCGGACGCACACTGTACACGCCATCCCTGAGAGATTTTTTTTTTTTTCAGAACACTACCACTTAGTGTTAATAGCTTTGCCCACGGGGGTGCATGTCTTTTGTGCGACCTTGTTTTCGACTTTCCTGTATATATTTACTACCGCTGTGTGTGTGCGCGCTATCGTTTTGCTCATTTGTTTTGTCGTATATATATACGGGTGTGATTAATTGAAAATTAAAATCTGATACTGGAAGACGTTCGCGGCGCGATAAGGCTGTGATGTAGAGTTTAGCGATGTGTGAGTATATATTATTTAAGTAGATAAAGTATGTACGTGTGTGGTGAGACGTTTACCGTAACTTTCAATAATCGTTCCTCATACATAGGTACGCAGTATTCTAATTAGATAGTATATATAGCGACTAATCTGAATTATATTACACTTGAATTCTAGATACGTCCTAAAGAATAACATATAATCCCAAATGGACGACGACTCACAGAAGAATAATTTGTCACCGCTCATCGTCTCATCTCCTCTTATTCGCTCGATCCACCGATGGTATATAATATAAAAGTGGGGGAAAATGGGACGGGCTTGCGAGTATAATATAGCGAATAAAGACGAGAGCTATAGGTGGGGGCAGCGCGTATAGAAAAAAAGAGGACGTCTACTGCATCGGCGGCCGGTGCGTATCATCATATATATATATACTTACAGCAGTAGTTACCCTACTCTCTCTCTCTCTCGACGAGAATATTATACGGTGTGTGTGTCTAGCCTCGCGTGGGAGCCACACCTCCTGTGATGTATATACACATTCAATTGCGCCTCGCGTCTCACAGGAACAATGACATTTCACGCGCGCGACGTACGAGGTGTGGGTAAACGGCTGCACGTGCCTCCGGGGTTTAGCGATCGCATTATATACTTATACTTACCGCGAGAGCGTGTGCTTACTTCGAGAGAGAGAGAGATAGATGGCACATACGTGTTCTTTATTCTTATTCATTGATAATTTAGCGAGCAAAGCTGAGACACTCTATTGTGTATAACGTGTGTCTCTGGTATATGGGAAAACGTTCGAATCATTGCGGCGCGAGCATATATTTGTCGTTCCGCGAACGTATTAATTCGAGACGTGTGTGTAAACCTACTAGATTCTTATCTATCGGCAGTATAAGGTTGTGATACAATAGAAAACGCGCCTGCTGTGATAAGCGAAACGGTAAACATTGAAAGATTCCACGTGTACATCTAAAAAATAAAATTTCCTACTCCAACACCTCAGGTATATACACTGAATTTTCGAGCAATTAGTGAAAAGTCGGGTCTCGGAAAAAGTAAAAGCTCTCTCTCTCTCTCTCTCTCGGCGGTGCAGTGTGTAATTGAGACGAAAAAGAAGCCGTCGTCGTTGTCTACAAAAGAATAAGAAAGTAGCAGCCGTGGGAATATAAGAAACAACGTAGTAGGCGAGATCACATTACGTCCTATATACGTGCACTGCGCACCCCGGGTGTGTATATATATATATCGCATATCAGCTCCTGGAAAAGCGCGAAGCGTAATTGAGTGTTTCCAGCCTCGTAAAACGCTTCCCTTCCTCCGCTATTCCGCGGATATGTAATAATGCTGCTATTCTCTTTGCAAGTGCGCGCGCGCGCATAGAAGAGAGAAAATATTTTCCAGAGTTATTGCGCTTTCTATACTATATAAGAGGAGAGTAGCAGTGCCGACACGTCGTTAAGATTCTGGGGGAAAGATTATATGCTGATAATTGTCTGCGCGCGCGGAGCGGTAAGAGAGGTGCTAATGTCTTGGGATTGCATAGTTGGCTGCTTCTTTCTTATACATATAGATACGTACCTATATTTATATATGCATCGATAAACTAAATACACAAGATTCCGCGCGTCGTTTTGTATACCTATATTTATCAAAAAAAAAACAACAAAAAAGAAGAGCGCACGTCCGCTAAAAAATACACGAAGAAACGAAAACATTTTCGCTCGGCGATCGAGAGGTGCCACGGAAAATAAAAGAGCGTATATATTATTTGCTCTCATCCTCTGCGCGCGGATATGCATCACGCATCAGAGAGTATAGAGTGTGTGTGTGTAAGTGAAAGGTGAGTTCGATATATATCCAGTCTTGAATTAACGATCGATTATCCGCTTTCGGGCCCTTCGATTTTCACATGTATATGCATCTCAGGAGACGGGCCCACACGCGCAGCGCTGAAAGGGCAATTACTCGGCGGGCTCGCGCGCGTGCAAAGCGAGTTATTTCCGTATGTACAAGAAGTGTGGGAGCTGATGATCGCGTGAGTCGCTTTTCCCCGTTTCACGCGCGCGCAAGCAAGCGGCTTATTATGAAAGAGAGAGAGAGAGAGAATGAAAAAGGAAGAGGAGTATCGGCGCGCGCATGATGCTTGATTTATGGACTCGATCTGTAGTTCGTAAGAGTATATTTTAGCGAGAGGAAAATTCAATAAAACGAAATTTAAATTTTCCCGCCGCGAAAGTCGAACGATGTGTTTTTGTATATTTTCGCCCTTTCATTTTTTACCTTGCGCGCTGTGTGCAACGATTTCCTTTTTTAATTGCGACCGGTATATATACTCTCCCGATATGCGAGATATAAATCAATCCCGATTACGAAAGCCGTCCTCTCGTATATTTTCATAACTTATTTTTGCGCGAGAGCTTAATTGATACTTTACGCGGACGTGTACTCGCGCAAGTACGATGGCCGACGTGTAGTGTACAAATTACCCACCGGAGCGGAGAGAAAAATATGTGAAGAAATTCATATCGATCCGCCCGAATATATGCGATTGACCGCGAGAATATACATAAATATTTATGCTACTATATATAGTATATTTATATAATCGAAGCACCTGTATACTGCAGCCGAAAAATAAGAAAAGAAATAAAAATGCAGCGGAGCTCACACAAACAGAGAGAAAATAATAAGAGAGAGAGAGAGGAGATAGTAGAGGAATTTAAACGGCAATAAAAGCGGGATGAGATGACCATATAGACGCGACGACGCTCGAGCACGCGCACGGAAAACGACCTCGACCTTATACTTATACAACTTACCTTCCGGCGCGTGTGAACCCAAGCAAAGGGTGTTCTCATAAGGAAGAACGATGAGACGTGCGCGAGATGAACGCACCGGAGAGTCTATCTCGCCGCTGACTAATGTCACCAGCTGCGTATATAATAAGCTCCTTTAACAGAGCGATGAATTTTTCGTTGGACCATTTTCGCGCTTATTATAAAGACAGAAAAAAAAAACGAGAGATCCTAATTGTTGTCGCGCATGCGTGCGTGAGGTGTGTAATTAGTGCGGTGCTTTATTGAACGTGTGTACTTTCTGGCGACAGTTCACACGCGGCCGGCGACAGATTGTCTCGTTTAATTTTATCCGGAAAGATTCGCTCTTGCTGCTTCTCTCAAGCTAATTTGTTTGTTTACGCGTTCAATCTATTATAGGCATGATTCGAGATAAATCTTCTTATAGAGAAAAAATAGCAGATTGTAATTTTCGAAATTATTGTAGACGCTAATTGATTACACACACATATACTTTCCGAAAGCCAGGGTAAATAATAGCATGGATTAATCATCGCGAGTCCTAATTAACTATATACACGAGTACGTGTGTATGTACGAGATGAGCAAAAAGTGTGCAGTATGTGTACATATACACGAAAAGTCTTCTCTCGGGAAGACGAGGCGCGCTCGAGAGTCGACGATGGCGCGTAAATCATACTTTTAATTAAGAAAAGGAGAGCTCGAGTCTCTCAGTGGCACTTGCGCTCCGGTCCCTGCTTCCATCTCGTTAAAATCCCCGCGTGAAAATACGCGCGGCAGATCATCCTCGACGATAAACGCTTCGTCGTCGTCCTCCTCGTCGTCGTCCCGTTGAATTAAAAAATTTGCCCGCTTTATATATTAAATATATGTATATGTGTGTGTACCACATTTTTGAGCGTAACGAGCGTCGAATGAAATTTTCGGATGTGTACCGAAGTCATTTTTTTTATATATATATAACGCTGATTTACCGACGAGGAAGAAGCTTCTTCTTTATCGTCGTACACGGCCGTGTGTATCAAATAAGTTCAATCGCTCGCGGCGAAATTTCATATTGTTTTTTCTTTATAAGCTCTCGGACACAATTTATCGTATTCAATTACGCGCTTGTAAAGCAGCGTCGTTATATTTTGTTATAATAACTTCCGAAAGTTGAATCTCCAGCGTTATAACTTTAGCCCCGAACTTTCATGAGTACATAAATCCAGTGCTTTTATTATATATTATATCTGCCTTCGCAGAAAAGAAGAGCCATACGTTACGCGCACTTGACAAATATTTTCTCAGAAAATTAAGTAAAAAAAATATAATAATTATTGTAAACGCGGATCCTTAATTACGCCGATCGTAAAGGTCGGACGCAACAAAGTGTCTCGAGCAAACAATAAACGCAGCTCGCGCCGATGTATATAGTATAAACCTTTACTGCCTCGTCGTAAAGAAGGAAAACGTATATAAAAAGCCATAGTATAGTGCTAATCGCTTTACAATGAAAAAAAAGGAAAGTCGCCCTTCGCGCATTAGGATGTAATAAACTTTTCTATTATTGACACCTCGTACCTGTGGAATATACATCAAGTCTCTAATGTGGGAACGCTATAGTATATATACGAAAGAACGTGAACGGAAAGTCCGAGAGCTTCGACGGGCTAATTTACATTCGTGACTGGAATCGGTTCTTCTATCTTTTTTTTTCTTCAAAAAAAAAAGAGTAAAAAAAAGGCGCAGCCCGCGCGCGTTTACGATCTAATAAACGCGACTTCTTGCGCTTCGTTAAAAGCGTCTGCAGGTGGCTAATGAACTTTTTACGGCTGGATTGTATCAAATAAATAGCCGATAAAACGTCCGATATCAATCTACGAACGATGTTTTATTTTGACGTTGTAGGGAATTCCATTATATTACCATACCGTTTTGTTTTCTCTCTCTCTCTTGACGTTCCACTGCTAAATTCAATAATCACAATCTCGATCAATCTTCCTCTGAACTATATGTCTTTTCCGTATATATGAGGGGATGACACACTTGGCGCGAACTCGATGATCTCCATAAAGAATATAGCCCGAGGTCGAGAGGTGAAAAGTCCCTCCAAGCGTCTGATGATGATAAGCATCGTCTATATATAAGCGACCAAAGAGAGTAGAGAGTCTTTATACCGATATCTCAGAGAGTGCACTATATACTGTGGTATATAATGGAAAGCAGGAAGAATAAAATAATGCAACGAAAGCAGTAGTCATCCGCTATAATTATAAGTAATTACACCACAGCGTTATATATATACACACAGAAAAGCAAACAGTCACTGTGAGAAATCCATCACCGATTTCTAATGCTTAATTCTCGCGCCTAAAATACACAGTATAATTGAATCCAGCCAAAGAGACGATTCTCATCATTCATGCGCGGTTCTGAAAGGATATTCATATATATAAAGTGTCCAGCATTAGCGGAATCAAAGACGCAAGGATTGATCGAGGCATTTACACGAGCGCGCGACCACCGTGACCGAAGATGAGGAATGTCAAGCGCTGTAAAAGCCTCCCGCGTATATAATATAATGAGCTCGGAATTACGAGATGCAGTAGCACCGTTGGATATCCTAATACTAAATCTCGCAAATTCCATCGAATCGCCTATATAAATTTCGGTATTACAAAAAATCCGAGTATATAAAATCGACAAGCGACTGGTAACGATCGTATAATTACAATGGTCGAAATCACTTATGACTTTAACATACTTATTATACAATTACTCGGGAATAATAATCCCGGAGAAAATTAAATTACGCTAAAATAAACCGCATACACGTCCTTTAAGCTCGCGTACTTATAATACAAATTGAGTAATATCACGCTCTCAGCTGACGAGTCTCGAATACCTATATATTCCACTCGACTGCAGCAGGGAATCGGAGAGAAAGAAGAAAAGCACGCACGTCAAGAATCGCGCGCGAGTGACACGTTGTTATTACACACACGCGCGTGCGAGTTCGAGAAAAAAGAAAGCCGAGAGATCGGTAAGTAAAAGAAGAGAAGAAGAAAGAGTAGGTCGATACCGACTACCCCTCGAGCTTGATTTAAGTGCCTCGAGTGCACGCATCCGAAAGATAACCGCGGGTTTATTCTTCTCGCGACAGTCGTATGTGTGTGTGTGTGTGTGACGAGGAAGAAAAGAGAATCTGGAACGGCAATTGAGCTGTCCGATAATAATGCAGCGTAGGGATGTGATACGAGAGTTAAATATCGGCTTTGTTCGGTGTGACGCCAGTTTCGAGGAGGATTATGTCCGTAATGACCGATTGGTCGGTATTATTATTATATCGTATATACGAGTGTCTCCTCTCGGGATATGTTGAGCAAATATCGCATCAGTGTATGTATATGTTGGTTTAATGAGATATACGTCTGAGAAGAATATTAATACTGCACAGGAGTCGGGTTGTAAACGTTTTTGATGTGGTTTCTCTAGAAGCCCGGACATTAAAGGATTTAACGCGCTTTTATATATACGTGTTCAAATTTGCGTTTTGATTTCGCCGCGGTGATAAGCAAATGGGAAGTATAGTGTGTGTTCGTATACGGCTGATTCATTCGCGGATAAGTCTCCTCTTTTTTATTTTCTTCGAGGACGTTGAATTATATATCGCTGCATAAAAAGCGTATATGTATGTAGACGAGGGCTGAGAATGAAGTAATTATAAGCGAGATGCGATCGCTATGGTAAATCGTTAAAATTACCCGAGTTTACGCAGTTTAATATGCGCAACACTTTAATGTAACTACAGTTAAGTAATAAAGTTCGTATAGCAGTAGCTTATTTCGAGGCATGAATGTATAGTGATGGATGAATGACCCGCGATCTAGTTTTATATATATACGCGCGCGCCAGGTAAGCATATCTCATTATAAGCACACCCAGAACTCTACCTCTTACATACTTGACTTATCTGAAAAATTCAGCGAGATATATATATGTATCCTTTTTTTTAAGTAGTCCGCACATTAGAAGGGCACGTGTATATATACCTATAATATACAACACCAGCTTCACCTAAACTACGGCGGTGTCTGTCACTAATGCGACGCGTGTCCATTAGTATATTAGACCGCTGCAATCAATGACTCGATTAATAACGATATTTACGAGCTCGGAGACATTAATAAACTTATGCTCAAATAACTGCTTATCCAGCGGCGCGTGACGCGCCGCAGCAATAACGGAGAGGAAGTAGTCATACCTATGTTTATATTCGAATCATCTCTAGCGATATCAAATAAATATCAGGCAGTTTATAGTATGAGCGGCTCTAGCAGGCATTTTCGCATAGGTGACATGCCTCTATATATGCACTGGGCTCGCAGATAATGATGAGGGAAATAGAAAACAGCCTTTGCGCCACCTATCTTCGCTTGTCGGAAACTCGCAGAATTTAAGCAGTGGGGATATGCAGGCCAGTCCAAAACTGCTTTGTTTTACAATATAACTTCTTTTTTTGTTTTTTCCATTCTAGAACGTTTCGAAATGTCGCAGTACTCTCGAGACAATAACCGATGAATTACACTCCCACCGTGATAATAATTAACGCGAGCTGACATTTCACGTTGTACGTAATATATATAGAACCTAACTTTCCTGTTTTTTCTTTCTAATACATACAAATGTATATACAATACTATTCGCGGATGTATAGAGCAAACTTTCCAAGTCAAACACTTGGCTTTTGTCCGTATAATACTTGAAACTTCTGTCGCCTCGTTACGCGATGACGTCCGGAGGATTTATCACCAACTGGGCATGAAATTACGTATCAAAAGGCGGGGGAGAGGCGGCTGATTTATCGATGGGACAGGGGCTGTATTATGCGCTCTATACACACGAGAAAGAGATTTTTCCCTTTCGATTCCAAGGCCGGCGCGCCGCCGAGAAATTGTTTCGCGTAGTTGAAAAACTGGTTCCGATTTATGTATACCTTGTACATATACGTACCTCTATATATACGTGTTTACGTATGTATGTGTGTATACGAAAATTTCGAGACTTTCTTTGTGCAGGGTCGAGATCTCGTCTAATATGTGGGTCACCAGGGGATAACAGTCGCTTCGAGAGAGAGAGAGAAAGATAATAGTCTACTGATCCTATATATATATACACGGAGAAGAAACTTGTCACTCGCGCTGTGAGCTCGACGACGACGACAAAATTGCATTAAGGGAATGTGAAAGTGAATTTTTGCCAAAAATAATTATCGTCGAGGAAAAAAGAACGGGTTATCCGTATAAAATACTCCTCTCCTCTTTTCTGCGCTTGGGAAATAATTTAAAGCTTCGAGGACGAGCGTGTGTATAGCCCCCGTCGTTTTGCAACGACGAATATAACACATATAATACGAGAGATAATTACATCCGAATGTGGGCCAGATTTTTGACATCCGATTCTTATATATATATATATACTCGCGAGCTTCCGGCTTTTTTTTCTCGATCACGCTTTATCTATAATACACGCGTAATTCATTTTCTCTTTTGAGACCCTCCTGACGATAAACGCGAGTAGCGCGCATTATAATACACAAAAATGACGAACGGCCAGCAGCAGCATCGATAAATAATAAAATCCTTTCACGTGTATAAGCTGCATATATCCAAGCTGCGCGAGCTTTTACGCTTATATTATACAGCAGCACACACTTCTTTATACAAGTTGATCGACGTGCGGTCGCCAATGTTATATATATGTATACATATTTTATCGAAATAAAATACTCAACGAGAGTGATCTCGCGGGAGGTTTTTAATGCGCCGGCGCTGCAGTATTGTGGCCGGTCGCGCGAATCCGGCTCTCTTAATGGACCATTAGCCATTGCGTAACCCCTTTGCGCCGAGGGAAGTGTCTCGCGCCTGTGTGTGTGTGTAAATCCAGCGAAAGTCATCCACTGCAGATTTTCTTTGTTCTCTCGTTGCTGCTGCTGCTGCTGCTGTGCATAAGTCACGAGCGAAGGAGTTTACGAGGATGATCGGCTTCTTTATGTGGGTGATAGCGGCGAGAGAGGTGTTTCGCGAGGTCGTCAATCAAAATATATTTAGGATTGACTAACTGCAAACTTCTTGGGTGTTTTCTTTGTTGTCGAGTGAACGCCGATGTTGTGTGTGCATAAACGAGTTTTATGTAAGGCCTTTATTTTTTATACGTTTGATATGCTGCTGTTTTATTATATATGTATAATCGGGACCTTCATTTAATTACGTCTCTCTCATAATCCTATTTTTGTATTTATACCGAGACAGAGAGAGAGAGAGAACAGGTTATAATATCACAATACAAATTTGTAATATAAACTCGAGTGCGCGCAGGCGCAGTGCGCAGCTTCGCGCGTTATACGTATGAACTTTAATAACGAAAAGACTGGTTCTTATTGCATCAGTCGCTATAGGTATACACTACACACTTATACTTTATGAGAAATGTAATTAATATTAAAAATAAACAATTTTACGCGCGCTTATATTGCGAATCTCGAGAATTGCGCCGATAATATATCTCTCGTTTCGTAAATTTGTTTTGACTCGAAGCGCGCATTAGGAGCACAATTAAACGTGAAATATACTATATAGTTTCCAAGAGCCGCTGATAGATAACGATCCTATGTAAGAGAGAGACCATACGACCGGTAGTCTATACCATAAATTCGATTTTTTATTTTCCCCAGAAAATTCGTGTTCCAATCGATCCCGAGAACTCTCGGTAGGTCAGACATTTAACTCTCAGACATGACCTACCGTCATTATCATAATTATCCATAGCGAGGATTCATAAACAAGCTTACATTATCAACACGTGTAACACACCACGGCGTCGATAATACTCGTCGCGATCGCGTATAATTTTCTACGAGAAGAAAAAAAAATCTCGGAATAAGATCTGTCCTCTCTCGCCTATATACTACTACTAATACTAGTGTCCGCCTGCTTCTCGTGAGTGACCGGCCGTCGCAATAAACATCCCGAAGCCTCGTTAACGGGCAATTAGTTTTAATTTAGTGCCGAGATTATCGATTTTTAAGCGGCCCCGGAAAAGCCCTTGTTATGTGTGTGTAGCCACCGTTGCCTTTATGGCTTTCTTGTGCAAATATAACGCGCGCAGCGCGCACGTAGAGCGAGTTGCGCCATTTAATTATAACAAAATAAATCTCTATGCCGCGAGTATTTACCGTAAATCATTTTTCACTCGCGTCGACGTCATTATAACGTATATACGTGTCCGATAATTAATACACACTACACATTCGCGCTTCTGCTTTCACCTCTGACACGTCATCTATAATATAGGTATTATTACATCAGCTGCGAAGCATTGTCATTGTTGCGCATATATCCGAAAACGCGCGTTATACAGTATATACAATCTTGAAAATCGCCGCGAGATAACTTTATTCTCGGAGAGTGATGCCGGCCGGCGATTGCGAAATTGCGGAAAAATGTCTGCGGAGTATTATATACCGCCACAGACGCCCCGGAGAAAAAGATAGGAACGCGCGTCTCTAATCGGTGCGCATCGCAGCGCTCCGAGGATGTAGTATATGTATACGTGAGTGGAGTATACTCTCAGATGTTATACGTTGCGTGCACTCCTGTGGGAAAAGCTCGACGCTGCTGCACCGCTATATGACTGGCTAATGGATAGCTTGTCGCTTTTTTCGTTTTCAGATTCGGAGCTGTGGTGCGCGCGCGCTTTATCGGCGGCAAGCATCATTTATATACTCTCACCGCTCGCGCGCTCTATATAATATTGTTTTGTTGAGAGATCTGTTTTGATGCTGGGGCTGCTTCGAATTTGACGTTTTTGCTTTCTATAGATCGTTATATACATATATTATATTATATATACAGGCGAAGAGTTATTGCGCGGCACTGGGAATATTTAAATGACTACGGTCTACTTTGTTATCTACTGTATTGTTGAGATTATATATAGGTGACGAATGGTTCCGAATTGAAAAAATGCTTCGGGGCTTTGTTGAGAGACCGGCTGTCTTTGCGTAATCTGAATTGGGATCGAAATGTGTCGATTTGCATTTTACGAATGGAAGAGATCGCGCTCGTGTGAGAAAAAACAGATTCGACGATCGTTAGCGTGCGGTGTGCGTATATGTTTGGAGATGAATTGATATATGCGTACACATGTGTGCGGCTCTGATAAGGAAATTAATTTTCATCGGGTATAGGTTTTAGCGTGTTATTCAAATGAAGAGGATGTTATATAAGATTATCTTTTAATTTATTTGAGCGATATTACAAGTTAATACGCAATTGTTAAACTTAAATTATAAACAATATAATCCAATTCCTCGTATTCGTTAGATAACTTATAACATCCCAACAGTATTTGATATAAAAATCGTGAAAATGTAAGTTAGCTATTATTCTAAGTAAGTAAGTTATTTATTTACAATTATCTACAAATAAATTTATTCAACAAAAAATATAACAATAATTTATACAACAGTTCATACATATCTTAAATCTTATTGGAATATTATTTGTGGTTGAAACGGATTGTTGGGATCATAAATTGGGTATTGTCCTGGGAACTGTCCTGGGAATTGTCCTGGGAATTGTCCTGGGAATCCTGGGAATAGTCCTGGATACTGTGGTTGAGGAGGATCCCAGGCTCCTGGAATCTGATTTCCACCTGGAGGTATCACTTGACCCTGACCCTGTCCAGTTGAACTACCGGGTTTGGCATCCATCTGTTTCTTGACCCAGCTCACATAGCTGGAAACTTTAGTGTAAACGTCGGGGGCACCTGTAGCACACTGTTGTTCTCCTCCAGAAACGACACCTACGACCTGGTTGTTGTAGACAAGTGGGCCGCCACTGTCACCGTTGCAAGTTCCATAACCACGACCTTTCTTGGCGCAAATGTGAGAACCAGTGATAGCTTTTCCCATTTTCGATTGGTAATACTGGTTACATTCTGCTTCAGTAGCGACGTTGAAAGTATCCTTTTTCAATATAGGTGAGGATGGAGAACCAAATTGAGATGAACCGAAACCACTGATGACAACTTGGCTGCCAGGGGGAACGACTGTTCCAGCTGAAGGCAGAGCGATGGGCTTGACAGCTGAAGACTCTTTGACTGGAGTTTTGAGCTGAAATTAGCAATATGGAAAACATTAAATACTGAAATTTGATATTTAACGTTAATGTAATAATTTGCAATTAACAATTCCTCTTACAGTAAGAACACCGATATCGTTGGGGATGAATTTCCTTTCATAAGGAGAATCCTCGTATTGTGCATGGTAAGCTGCTCTTGCGAGGATGTGACTTTGGCCGGAATGTAGTCTGACCGATCCAACTTCAACCACTACTCTTTGGCCTAGAGCTTGAGGATTGGTGGTCATAGGCTTGACACAGTGAGCAGCTGTCAGTACGTGTGTCGTACTGATCAAAGCGCCTCCGCAGTGGAACCGTCCATCGAGAAAAATTGCAACCTGGTAAGGGAATTCTCCAGGAGTCGCTGGTTTGGCGAGTTCGGACAATCTGGGCTTTTTAGCCTCGGCAGCTACGATTCGAAAAAAAAAACGATTTATGTTACGAAGCGTAATTTTTAAATACTTTGGCTTTGAAACAGTTGAATAATAAAATGATTACAATATATTAAAAAAGCTTACCCAATGCTACGAGGCAAAGAAGGAAAATCTTTCCAATAGTTTTCATGGTTCCAAGAGTTGAATGGGACACGATCAAACGACAACTGCATGATTGATCCAAGTTTCCCGTTCCTTATATATTCGATACGAATTATAATAACCTTGCTGAACACAATGAAAAGAAGAGATAATCCAATCACGGAATTTCCACTGAACCTCCAAACATTCCATATACAAATAAAATAAAACTATCCTGCGCAGTTTCGCTTGATAAGAATAGTTGTATTAGCGTACTGACGTAACTTATAAATAAAGATTTCGAAAATCTCGTTTGACAATAGCGTCATCAATACGACTCGGCACAATGGATGTTTTCTCTCTCGATTCACGAAACGGGTACTTTATCATTATGTCAAAGCAGGTAAAAATCATCATACACTGTGTTAATAAATTGATAAGGCAAAGCTATACACACGCAGCCAGTCGCAACTAAATTGACGCAGTGTCTGCTGTTAGTCAAATAATTTTTATCTAAACTTGACATCGATCAAGCATACGACGGAAAAAGATCATCTCTCATTTCTTCACTTCTCTCTTTATCAAACGCCGCTCAACACCTCAATCTGATAAGAACCTCGATTCTTGGGCTATTGTGTATATATCCTCTACAATGACGAAGCCCGATTTCTTCGAATCGATTTGTGATGCATCACTCGCCGTTTGGTACCCACTGAGTCGCGAAAAATTTTGATGAATACGCCGAGAAAATTCGTGATTTATTGCGCGTTCACATCTATATACTTCACGTCATAATCCTCAAGCAAATATAACCCGTATCGTATGAAGACACGTAGGTACAAAAATCCAGTTACAGTCGTTCGCGCGGATATCTCTTCCTTGCCTCTCTCGATCACCAAGATCATAGGTTCGAGGTCTGCACCACCTTTCTTTCTTCTCTCCGTACATACACTCGTTTTGCCGGTGTTGTAGGACGCTTTGTTGCAGCAGCAGCAGCTTTACGGGACCGAAGAAAGCAAGATAGGCGTTATATAGCTCTCGGACGGCAGGCGCGATAGAGAGAATAAGAGTTTAATCTCGCGGCTATATACGGGACGATTCGCGCGGTAATTGTTTTTCCAGGGCGCGGTGCCGTTTTATTATTCTACAGTCGTGCTGCAGCTGCGCGCAGGTTCATCGCGGACGATCGATCGTCGTGGTGAAGAGATCGTTTCCGTAATCTGATCTTCGGCTGCATCTGCATCGCTTGAGGTTTTGCTGTGGAAACGTTGAAAGGCGTATTAATTCGAGGCTGATGCTGCGGACGCGATCTTATTCCTATCGAGTTCGCGAGATCGTCGTTCATCTCGCGGTAAGCGATTTTACTGCCGATTTTGTGAAATCGGATAGTCGTACTGATTCTCGTTTCGCGCTGTGCGTTTTGAAAAAGATTATACTATCTTATATTCCATATACTTTTTGCCTCGGAATCAAGCGCGGGAGAGTCTCGCAAGTCGGAAGCCATATAAACCAATTAAGCCGAGAGTATATAGCACCTGTGTATAGGAGAGCGCGTAAAAATACCCCCTCGAGTAAAAAAGCTTGGAAAATCAGTCCGGTAGTGTATATAGGTAGTAGTTCGCAAGGAAAGGTGCTCGCGCGCGAGTTAACTGTACCACACACGGCCGTCATTATTTACGCGGGCTCTGGCAACCATATAAGAAGGAGTTAGTAGTAGTAGGCGCCCTTGCAGCCACACCGCTTACTATATACCAACGAGGTCACGAGAGCTTAGCTTCTTACGCGGATATGTGTACCAGCACCTGTAGACCTAACGTGCCTATAAAGTTGCTCTTCGAGCTCGTTATATCTCTCCCGGTGTTTCCTTCTTAACCCGAAGCGTACGTATAAATCGCGGACGCTCCCCTTTCGCCTACTACTACTACTACGACTGTGTGTATATATGTACATATAGTCTGCGTGCGTAAGTCATAGAGATAGATCTACTGCTGCCCTTCGTCGCAGCGCACGCGAGCTCGTGCGAAACGCGAGCCGGTCGCTCGAGCGTTACTGACTTGTAGCATCCGCAAGGCCGATCTCTCTCTCTCTCTCGAGCGCGCGCAAGCGCGGGGTAATGCGCCCGGCATAGTATGGCTCTTATCTCTTTGCTTTGCTTTCTTCCGTTGTAGGTACCTACTCGTGCTGCTGGAGAACGGGACGCTACCGCGATTCTTTTTTTTCTACAGGATAAATCAGCTGTATATGTTATATAATAATACTTTTTTACTGATGCTTGCAGAGGGAGAGTCTGTAACGGTATGTGTGTGAAGACAAGGGAAGTGTAAAGATAATCGAGAAGACAGGTGTGTATGAACGTTATAGATATATATTTATTTTATAATTTAAAAGACTTATATATATCACTTTTGAGTCGCTCGACGAGCTCAGCGCGGAAACATATGTATAATATATTAATATCTGTATAATATCGTACATCGCATCAAAGTGTGTCACATCGTCGTTCTAATATACAAAAAATATCATCATCGGTATTATATCGTTACGCAATAAAAAACAAAATCTCGGTTAATCTCTCCCCTCAGACCTTGACGATCTGCTGCTGCTGCTGCTGCTGGACGGTATTATTGCTGGACTCCTGGTCGGAGTTCGGAGGCGTAAGCGCCGGCGGCTGTACAGCCGAGCCGGTCGGCTGCGGTTGTCTCACCGGCTGTTTGTTGTCCGTCGTACTGGCGGCGGAAGCAACGCCACCGTTTGGATTATTCAACGCGCACTTCTTGTAGTGAGTGCGCATATTGCTGCTCTGCGAGAATCTCAGGCTACAGTTCGGACAGGAGTAGGGTTTGGTACCCGTGTGGTAGTTGAGGTGAGTCTTCAAGTGGTGCTTCTTCGTGAAGGCTTTGGAACACAGTGTGCACTGGTAAGGTTTCAGTCCGGAGTGTAGCCTCGTGTGGAGGGTCATATTGGACCTGTCGGCAAATGCCTTGTGGCAGACCTGGCACTGGTAGGGACGTTCACCAGAGTGGGTCCTCAGATGTTGCTTGAGCAGCATCTTCCTGGAGAAGGCTTTGCCGCACTGCTCGCACTGGTGTGGCTTGAGACCCGTGTGTATTCGCACGTGCATATTGTAGGCGACTCGCTGGTTGAAACTCTTTCCGCACTCGGTGCAGGCGTACTCCTTGCGGTTGCGGTGTATCTTCATGTGGCTGCTGAGGTAGCCTCGATCGTTGAAGTACTTGCCGCACTCCGGACAACTGGCTGCGAATTCTCGGGTACCCTCGTGCACCGAACGGTGGTACTTGTAGTTGCGCAGCTGGGAGAACTGCTTGCCGCAGTCGAGACACCGGAACGGCTTCTCGCCCGAGTGGGTTCGCAGGTGGACCTGGAATCCAAGAGAGAGAAAGAGATATACGTTTATTATATATTAGGCTTTTTGTTTTTTGAGGTCGAGTAGCTTCGTAATTGACCGCGCGAGACCGGCGCTCGAAAAACTCGTTCGCGGATCGTTATTCAATGATGTGTATGTATAGGTATATGTGTGTGTGCAATTCTACTTTTACTTCGCGCGCGAACGTGACCGTCATTTCACTTTCTCGTGAGCTTCGTTTTTCGCTCGTTATAAACACACTTGCACTGCACACGATGCCGTAAATAAGAAAATCAGATCGTCTGTGTTTATATTTTGGCCTTTACGTAATAAACACACGAGAGGCTTTTTGTAGAACTTTTCTTGCTTCTTTTCGAATCGCCCGGATTTCTGACCGCATTTCACGGGCGTGACCACAAGGCACACCGTGCGCACAGACGTCTCAATGGATTAATCGAATTATAGAGATGATGATGCAGAGGAAAAGTTAATGAAGTTTACGAGTGAAGCTATATACAATTACTCTCGATCTCCTCTATAGAATCATCGGACATGACGATATATACCGATATATTCATTAGCCGAGTCTAGCAATTGCCCCAGTATAATCTGCCGTCCAACAATACCACAGCAGTACACACAGCAAAAAGTTACAAACTACGTGTTATCCCGCTGATTGCTAAAAAACTTCATTACGGAACTGCGCGACTTCCCCCCCGAAAAAGCGAGCAACAAAACCGTCCTAGAGGAAACGCTCGCGGTAATAACACCGAGAGAGCTCGTCTCTCCACCGCAAAAGAGGCGAGGTAAGAAGCAAAAAAAAAAAAAAAACATTGTCTACCGGCAGCTGTACTATTATTCTCTCGTGGTTGTCTCCGATGTGGCGGCATCAGCTTTCGCGAGTCGTCGTTGCTTTCCGATTTTTCGGCATCTCGCGCGCGCGACGACGTGGAAAGCGGGTCAGCGATATATACTGGAGTTTTTCGATTTCGCGGCACGCACGATGCGCTCGCTGCTGCTGTAAATAACGTGCGTAATGTATATATAAAGAAAGTGGTGTACATACATAAGCGAAATAAAATATGTATACGGATGCCTCGATTCCGCAACGAGTGATTAATGAGCTGGAGAATCGTTTATTAGCGAGCGAACTTTTACCGGTGACTACAAAGCTGATTCTGATATATATATATTTTTTTTTATTGTTGTTGTTGTTGCTGTTGGGGTTTATCGTTCCCGGTCGATTAGATCGCGTCATTATGAAGTATTTAGCGCTCGTAAATCGGCGGTATTTTGTTTTTCGATATTGCGTATTATTGTAAATAAACTGGTCGGACGAGAGATCGGTCGTTAACTTTTGTTGGCGTTGATATAAAAGGCGTAAAGCCATCGGCGCGAATAAGAAAGATCCGTTACGACAGATCGACAGTGTCCAAGAGAGTTGTGCAATCAGTTATTCTGTGTATAGATCCATCCAAAAAATGACATCAGTATATAATTCCAAACAAACTACATTCCAGCCAAAAAAGTATAAAAGAGCGGACTCCAAAGCTCCGATAATAACCGGTCGAGAGCGACGGGAAAAAAAAGAAAGTATATATCCTAAAGGTGTATACCTTGAGCGAGGCTCTGGTGACGAAAGTTTTGGCGCATTGATCGCACTTGTGTTCTTCGTTCGTCTGCGTCGTTGTGATAGTAGTCCCTCTCGTTCTCTGTTGTTCAGGACCGATGCTCGAGTTGTTGTTGTTGTCGTCGCTGATCAGAGCGAATCCATGTGGTAGACTCTTCTCCTGCAGTGGTACCACAGGAACGGCAGGCCTGATCTGATGCTCAGGTTTTATAGGAAGAATCTTCGCTTCGTCCTTGGACTCGAGGGAATCGCAGAGTCGACTCACCGGATGCGACAGCTCGGGTTTTTTGCTCTGAACAACGGGAAGCTTATTTTGTTCCGGAACGAAAGGGACTACACGAGCTGGAGGAACTACGACTGGACTTGCTAGACTCGGAGGTGGTTCGGGAAACAAAGGTGGGGGCGGGAGACTCGGTGCCCTGGCGTAGTAATCGGCGCTTGTCGGTCGAGGATTAGGAACTTGGTAGAAGCTACTCGGATGGACCACTGGCGGTGGTTCTTTTGAAATTAACGGCTGCGGAGAGAGACTACAACAACCCGAGGCTGTACAAGGCGACACTACCGATCCACGGTAGAGGTCCGGTTGCTGGCTTGGAATCGTTACGTCCACCGGCATCTGCTCCTGGAACAAACAAGAAGGAGGTTGCTGCTATAGTAGCTTTCGAATTTATTGGCTATAAGGTCGTTTGTTCTTCTTTTTTTACTTTATGTTGATGCAACAATGCAACGCTCTTTCGTGTGATTGAATTATATACACATTTTCGGGTGAAAGTGTGTCGTAGCAGCTGTTGTTTTCAGATATTTTTTTCGAAAAAGTGCATAAACCGTTTTGCGGTTTTCGAAAGATGCTTCAAAGAAATGAGCATAGAGAGAGAGAACTGTTCTCACGCCGCGGGACAACAATGTGCTGTATACGTGTGTGTGTGCATACTGCGGCAAAAAGAAGTCGAGAAATTTTAATAGTTTGTATTGGAAACATCGTGAGAAAAGAATTTGTTTTCCCCGTTTTCCGCGAGTAAATAACACACACAGCTATAGCCCATAAGTTTTTCAGCACACCGCGCGCACGTCGATTTTAATTGAAAATCCGTCCCTCTCGTTAACAAATTATCTCCTTTCATTGCAAAATCCTGAATATGTATACAACACCAAAGGGGCAGATGATGTCAAAATGCTCGAGCAATGCATCACGCACACTTGTATACGGGCGCAAAAACTGCAACAACAGTATATAACCGCATACTCTCGAAAACGACCTGTGAAAGGCCGGTACGAAAAATTGCGTCATTATCTCGTCCGTCGAAGCAATGACAAAAAGAGCGAGAACTCGACGGAGTGAGGGAGAAAAAAAGTTAGGTATACATCAGAGAATGAGACGATCAGGATTTTTACACGACGACGAACCGGTCGCTCACGTCTCCTAATTTATGAAAAGCTCGCGTGAGATAACTGTATCTAACCGAACTATTTACGATTCTAGTCGCCGGTGCTGTCGTTGTTTTACGAGCATCGTGTGTCCCTTTACAATCCGAGATTATTCTTTCGATTCTCACACTCAGCGACGACACCGGAAACGTATATAGAGGCGTAGGTGACACACAGTATTAGTGTGATTCTCGGTGTGTGGCCACCTACTCCGTAGGAATTTTTGGAAAATCGTGTGTGACACTCTACACTCGTATAATGTACATAAATTAAACTCGCGCGACCACGAATTTCACGCGGTGTCTATGCTGGGCTTACTTTATACGATAATTTTAACGATTCGCTATAGGGCGCTACATTATACAGGTGTGTTCCGTTATCGCTTACGTTTTTTTATTGTACACTCGCTTTTACTTCCTATTCCCATTTTTCTCTCGAAATTATACATAAACACAGCATGAATATGCGATCGTATAAGTGTCGCGACGTTAGATTTATTTTCAAATATATTACATCCGACTATACGATTTTACGTTTTAAACTATAATGGCTCTCTCGCAAGCCTCAGAGACGTCAGTAGGCGACTTGCTTCATTCACAATGAGCATATAATATAACACTCGGATATCAATAAAACCATCGATAAAAACATTCGATCCCATCAACGCGCAGATTTACGACCGTAAATTATTAAGCTAATATTTGCGCCTAAAGACCACCGAGATGAGCGTCATCGCATCAGTAGGTTAACTTAACCGCCAGCATTTGACTTGCAAACCGCACAAATAAACAGCTGGTGCGCAGAGTATAGTACATAATGGAATACAGCAAAGCGGCCATCTCAGGCGTATAAAAAAAGAAGAAGAAGAGATCCGTCGTCGACGCGCCAAAGCAAATAGCACAGCCGAGAGTTTATGGGCGACAAAAGCTGCGCGCGCAAGCGCGCTTTCAAAAGGACAAGGCTCGCTGCGCTTACTTATATAGGAAGAGAAAAAAAAAGCCGACACGTCCGTGTACAAGGCTCTCTCGCGAGAGCGGTACCGTGTTTACAATAGTCCATTCAATGCGCGCATTTCATTCGAATCGCATTAACAATAATGCTTTATAGAGGCTGTATACATATACTGCGCTAACCGATCTCTGCTTAGCAAGTGTGTACATATATATAGGTTGGAAAATAATCGCGAGCTGATGATGATTGTCTTATATGAACTTTCCAAGTGGCGCGCGGACATCTCTCTGGAATATGAGCTGCTAAAAAGGGGAGCAAGACTGAAAGGATCGAAGCATTATATTGTGTATCTATGTACGTAGATACGCAGAAAGCTATATATATAAGAGTATAGAACTGCACCGAGAGTCAGCTGAGAGTTAACTGTTACGAAGACGGCGACCCTGAGCCGGAGATTGGGTTCGGCTATATACACGCGCGATTCACCTTACCGGCCAAGGCTGTATTATACCTGTGCGTGTGCTTGATCGGATGCAACCGGAGGAGAAAACGAGGGATATATAAGGTACTATGCTCTCGGAGAAAAGGCATATATACCTCCACGGCTTTTAAATGTCTCGCGCGTGCAGCGTCTAAGAAAAGTGACACCTTTATAATATACACGTCGCCGGGAATTTTCGAGGAGGTTGTATTCCGGCTACCCATCGTAAACAATGCCGATTTTTCAGATGAGCCGTGTACTTGTTTATGGACTACAGGAGGAGAGAAATGCAATTATAGGAGAGGAGAAAAGAACGGCAACAAATCATAGAGCATCAGGTGTGCTGGAGCTATGCGCACTAAGTCACGTTTTTTACACTCTCGAGACAACAAAGTTGGCCCATCAATAACGAACGCAGAAAACGAATCGAATAGATATATCGCACATTCGGATCCCGATGAATGGGAACGAGGTCCATTAGGCATATAGCGTTCGCATTAATTTCAAAAAGCGCGCGCTTAATTGAATCGGTTTGACGAATTGCGCGTCGTTTTGCCCCCTTTTCTTTCGCGCCGCTCGGGAGACACCATAAAAATAGTTTTACAGCTGCAAGCGAAACGCGATAGAATAAAAAAAATAGTGACGCGCGAACAACAAGTCGCGTTACGGTAGCAGCGAGTAATCGATAGTTTCATTAATGAGAATGACATTGGCCAACAGTATAGGCCGATCTTCGCGTGCGCGCGAGTAGTATAGGCATTTTACTTGCCTTGGCACACGCGCGCAGTTGAGAAATCGATCGGTGTATGTCTTGCTGCCGATTCCTTTTTAGACTATATATCTGCATTTTTATTATTATCGTCATCACGGGGATGGAAAACCGCTTTCTAACGGTTAAATTTGTCTTATGCAGCTTTCTTTTCCGCGTCGTTTTAGAGAATAACAATTATTATCGCCGACGTATAATTGATTTCGCGCGGATACCGATTTGTTATATACCGATATATATAGCGATTAAATAGAACACACACGGTGTTATTTAAAAAGTATGACATAACGGCTTATAATATACACTGTTCTCTATGCTCTCCGGACGAGATCAAGGCTTTTATAAGAAAATCTTATGAAACTCGGAAGTAAATTTCAACAGATTCAAGTATATGTCGCAAAAAAAACAGCACTTGGCAACAGGTTTGCATAGTACACATACGTTGGAAAAGCCCCCGACTTATAGAAACATTTGCATACAAGAAATACCAAACGATCTTTTTTCCCACTAACGGCGTTTTTTTCATTTCTATATAACAAGACTCACACACACACACACAGATACACGAGAGCTCGTTAGAACTGACTCGCATTACACATTAGAGAAAGAGAGACGCGTCGCTAAAAACTCCATCATCGCGGTCGGTGTCCGAAAATAGCCGGGTCCGAGAGAGAGAGAGAGAGAGCAAACACGAGAATTAGCACGTAAGTCCCCGTTATAAACCTTCTTCTCCTCCTCCATCGTTCTCGCATATACATGAAAGTCCTACAAAAACTTATAAATATACAAAATTTTTCCTAGTGCAGCAGCGGCCTCTAAGTGCACGGCAAACATACAGAGTCGATCCTCTCACACGCGCGGCTTTGCCACCGCTTCGAGAAATGAGAGGTATAGTGCTTTCCTCGTTCTCATGAAAAAAGAAAGCGAAAAAAAGGACCGCGTCTCAGAATTTTTCATCGGCTTCTGAAAGCGTATGGAGGATCTCGATTCTCTGCGCAAACAAGCTCGTCGCCGTGATGTTTTGCCCTGCGCAAACACGCGAGTAAGACGGACTTGTATATAGGTATATATACAGACGTGTATATGTGCGTCTCGAGAGTTAGGTGTACTTATATACCCGACGTGTATATAATAGGCCGCGGACTGTTTTGTACGAGCTAGACACGAGTGAGGCTTTTCAAATGCTAAGACGTTCCGGGAATCGAGAGCTATGGGCTCTCCTTTCACTCTGGGGGGCGGATCGTATATTTGCGATGGGACGACGTATAGCTTCATTCTGCCGATTCTTTTTTATTTTGACTACTTATTATTATAACGAAATTTTACGGCCTTAAAGAAATCGATAATAGAATCGGAAACGATAAAAAGTCTATTAGGCACTTTTACGTGTTATCGTGTCGAGCTATAATTAACATAAGATATTGAGGCTCGATCGTTCATTCACGATCAAAACACGCAGACGTGTGTGTGTGTGTGAATGGTCATCGTCGTAATGTATAAATTTAGCACAGGCGAGAGGAAATTCGTAAATAAGGCGAACCTTCATTCACCGTACCAGCACGTATACACGCAATAATCCCATTGAGAAGAAAAATTCAAATCTCCCTCTCGAAAGATTTCTGAATGAAAAGGCTTTTATACATACAACTTTCGTAAGACTTCGAGAGAGAGAGTCTAAATCTATTACCGATAGATACAGAGATTAAAATGTTAATGTGTCATTTACCCGCATTAGTCTCTCACACACACAAATATAGCCATTCGCAGAGAGTAGGCGTTTTCTTTACAAGCTTTGTCCAATAAATTCGTCAATCTATTAGCGAAGAGCCGCACATATAACGTAAGCCTTTAAGAATTTTATTTTTATCACCGCCTTTTTTTCTTACGGCGCGTACCTGTACCACCTCTATATAGCTACTACTGCCCATAAAAGCGTGACGCGTCTAACGATCGGGCGGACCTTACCGGTTTCACGGATCACGATTTACCGATTTATGTGCAGTATATTACACTATATATATATATAAACGCGCGTGGCCCGTCGTACAGTCCATTCATTTCTTCGGTGTGAAGACGCGATACGCCCGTCAATGAATGTTAGAGGAAAAAAAAATGCCGTCTCACGAAACACCGATTCTTTTGAGGGGGAAATTTATTGGTCCGCCAGGATTAATTCTCGCCTAATGTTTCCAGCACGCCTTGTGTTGCTTCAAGGAAAGGATTTCGTATAATTAGGCTTTGGCAAAGTGTGCGTTAGAACGACGATAAAAAAAAAGTTTCAACGCCCGCAGCAGCGAGAGACAAAAAAATTCTTCATCTTCGCCGTATACTGTTTTTTATTACACGAAAGGGGGCCGTTTTACTTCCTGCTAAATGTTCATAAAAGTGTCAATGCGTTGCATTATTTCGAGAGAGAGAAAAACGCTGTGGAAAATGTCGAAACGCTTGTTAAATCATTTTCACACTTCGGGAGATTGTGGGCCAGGAATTTTTCGACTTTTATGGCTGGAACACGGCGAGATATATGCGATATAAAATGAACGTGTATGAGAAATATAAGTCTAATAACAATGTTGTAACAAATTTAGTGTCATCCCATTGCATGACCAAAAATTATAGCATGAGCGGCTCGAGTGCCTGCAAAAGGCAGTCATACCTCATTAATTGGTGAGGGAAATTGGAGAAAAAAGCTTGAAATTTTGATTTTAATACGACTTTTCTGTTGTTCATTCCTCTTGAAACATTGGCGGAATACACTCATGTAAGGGGCCGTTTTATTTCCTACTAAACGTTCGTAAAAGTGTCAATGTTGCATTACTTCTCGAGAAAAACGCCGTGGAAATGTCGAAACGCTTGTTAAATCATTTTCACACTTCGGGAGATTAGAGCCAGGAATTTTTCGACTTTCACGGTTAGGACACACAGAGAGCTGCCATATAAAGTTAACGTCTATGGGAAACAAGCCTACATGTACATCGATTCTTTAACGTCTCGCGTATATATACACCTGTTGAAACAACGATACAGCAGGAATTTACCAATTCGAAGGTTGTTGCAGCATTGACACAGCGGCCACGAATAGTATACACTTCAAACTCTCGTAAAATTTTCAAGATAAATCTGAGCAAAAGCATATTCCATACTTACAACAGGCTCGGCATGACTCTGCACAACGATCGGCGGAACCTTCGGCGAGTGATGTGGCCTGAGGATCTGCCTCCAGGGCGACGCTGTGACCTGGTTAGCGACAGGCCTCCTGGTTTGCATTCTCCACTTGCAGCAGTTCTCCCTACAGGACAAGTCCTCCCCTAACGGATACGAATCCGTGGTCGTCACCGGCCTCTTATCCCAGGACTGCGTTGATACCACTTGGGGAGGCATCGCTGGTACCAGACTCGGTACCGCCTCGGTTGGCTGGTGATACGGCAGTTGTCTGGAGTGATGGGCAGCGGCAGCCGCAGCCTCGGCCCACATCCTCAGCTCCAGTGCGTCGAGCTGTCGATCTGACGGTGACGTAGTCTGTTGTTGTTGCTTCCAGCTACCTGGATACTGCTCGCAGTGGAGATAGGGTAAGGGGTTATTGAGCCCCAACTTCACGTCCTTCACGTCGTCGTGATGCTGGAGTTCCGGTGGTGCTGTGGGTAAACGAATCCGCAGTGCTTCTGCTGCTCGGAGAAAAGCTTCTAGTCGAGCTCGTGGTACCGTTGCGCTGCCTGTGTAGACGAAACCGAGGAGGGCTGCCAATTCCGGACCCTCTATGTCCGCGAGGATGACTGTGATCGGCTCGCAGTAGTTGCTCGATTTACTGTGCGCCAGTAGGACTTCCTGGAAGAAAGATGACGGTTATGTATGTTTAGTAACGATTAGTCATATATTATACACGTGCCGATGACAAAAACGTGTCAACTATATATATAACGACTCTGTCACGCCATTAGAAAAATAATCTTCTCACTATTTCAGAAAGAATAGGTCGCAATAAATATCAATGACTGTATAACATTATGGATATAAGAGACATTCAAATGACGCGAGAGGAACAAGCTTCTATCCGGCAGGCTCAATTAATTTTCCAGTCCGTGACGTACTTAAAGGTCGATAAATCAGAGTCGCGCGACGCCTGTGTGCAGGCATTCTCGTATTAGAAAAAAGTGCGAACTAATAAATACTCGAATGGCTCATCGTGCATAATATACACCGATTTTTGAAAAAACTGTGATTCCTATACACTGCGACAAAAGCGTCGATGAAGAAATCACACACCGCTGCACATATCCGAAATCTAAATATTCCATCAGAGAGTCTTTCCGGTCTGATAAAGTCGCTCCCCCGCTGCGGTGATATACAAGAGCGTTTATATACGCGGCCTCTGTCTAATTAATGGCGATCCTCTGCACACCCGAGGCTTATTATGCGCGTCTTTATACGGCTTGGCTTCAGGATGTATATACAGAGAGAGAGAGAGAGAGAGAGACTTTTATCGCGTAATTTACTCGGCTCGTTAGAGAGGCGTGTACGTCGCGGAAAATTAATTTTCCCGAACTCGGCGATATTATTGCTCTCTTTCTCCTCACATCTCATCTGCGGACTCGAATAGCAGGTTTAATTAATCGCTTTATAAGAGCCGCCGTATATAATTATAATCAGAGAAACACGTTGAAATATCCTAAAAGGCCGATAGGAGGGAAGACACGCAGATATAGAAAAATGTCTGGCGCCCTGGATTTCTCCTTACAATACGTATAAGTGTCGCGTGAAAGGCTGCGCGCGCGCGAATAAAACACGCGTTTTCTTGCGCCCCTGAAGCGGATAGAACTGTCGCTGCTCCCATGGGCGCACCTGAGAATTCCGAGGATCGCCCATTTGTCCGATTGTCATGACTCCGCATTTATCTTCCTCTCGTTTGTGTATTATATAACCGAGTGTATACAGTATATGCAAGTATAGCATTATACATTCTATATACGCGCGTTCGCGATTCACGCTCTCTCCCTTTGGCTGTATACATAACGCCACAATAGCCTGACAACAATTCGTCTGGCGCAGCGCGCAGAGAGACGTTAGAAAGTGTATATGGTATATATAATACACGTGCGCTTTTTATTATTCTAGCTATATGCATTAATTCGGCCGAGAGAGCCGCGGACTGCGAAATTTACGATCCTCATGCGGGCAGTATTGCTTGCCTATACTGCTACCGTGCGCCGCTCTGATAATTCGTTTGAGCGTATTTTTTTTTTTCTGTTTTCTTTTGCGCTACTGTGTATATGGTATATATCTGGCAGAGGTAAAAATTAAACTGTCATAATTTTCCGAATCGTTATGGCACCTGCGCTACGGTTTTACTGCGGGCGCGCGTGTGTGCGGAATTCTTTGGTGCTTGTTCTATAAATAGATCTATTATATATCTCTCTCGCAGCGCGCGATTTGGCAAGACTACAAAGAAAATTCTCAAAAAAGGCCGCCACGCTACATATATATATACAGACAATTACGACTTTTGATATAATGCCATTAGAATACTTGCTGCGCATTGTATAATAACTCGCGCGCGATAGACCTCTCGGATAAGACAGCTGCGCTTATTATTATTCTACGAGAGCTTATAGAGAATCATCTCTGCATCAGCAGCATCTTATCGCGGGCAGGAGAGCGTTGATAAATTAAGTATCCTCTATACACCCATCGCTGGCGCGAAACGGCACCGACTCCTCCCCCTCATAGCTGCAGGAGTGTTATATAGAAGAGAGAAAGGTGAATTTCATGACGTCGTCTCTCGCGGAGAGCTATAAGCTGAATATCCATTTCTGACGCGTGATGCATCGTTGTTCATTGTTTTCAGCGCGACGAGCCGGGAGCGCTAAGTTCATCCGTGACTCGATGTATCTGCGCTGGGGATAAATCACGGCGATCGTTCGATTTATATAGATACACACAGTGTCTACGTGTGTGCAGCCTCTTACAAATTGTCCGACATTGTTCGCTTGATTCATCGCGAGATTACGACACTCGTCGCGCGCCGCGCGTTTCTATTATATGTATGCTTAATTAGCGCATACACCGCGTCATTCTACTCTCGTATCTGTATAACAATGCGAATACCGTATGACAAAATGTATTATACTTATTTTAGCGGCTCTCGTTCTATGTATATGTATATACGTTATTGTAATGCGGCATAAATCTTCTCGGATATAATATATAATGTAATTGAGTGTAGTGGCCATACGGCGTATTTATTGCTCTCTGTATATTATAAAGCTCGGGCAGATATAGTCCAGAACAATCATAATTAATCAATGCGTTAAGAATTACCTATAAATCGAGACGTATCGGTAAAAATCGCTCTGAATTATACTGCGAACTATATACTCTAACGGCTATACGTGTTATCATCCAACGAAGAGGGAGCCGCCGTGTGTAGCACACAGAAAGCGGCTAATAAATTCGCGTAGGCGTATAATAAAATACGAGTATGTGTGCGAAGGTGTAGCTCGCGTATATATACATTATACACCTACCGAAGGCGATAAACCGGATGGACGAGTGTGAATATAGCTATATTAGACTCTATAATCTATTTGAATTATACGAAAAATTCCCGCCGCGACGACAAGAACGTTTAGTGTGGCAATAACCTTGACCGAAGCTCTCACTCCGGTGCATCGCCTCACAGACACGACACGCGTGTAATCGATTCTTCGCGCTTTTTCCATCATCTCCTCGGATTTCAGAGGTGTATATTATACACACAGAGTCACCTGTCGATCTCGGCCTTTTTGCCCTCCTTTCGATCGTGATAATCTAATTCCCGCGACTGCTGTGTACAACACTTCTTCTTCGTTTTTTTTGCGATGAATAATGCATGTCTTTTATTATATTTACACTTCGAATAGTTTTTTTTCATCGGATAAAAAAGTTTATATACAAAAAAAAAATGACGTATAAATTGCCAATTATCCGCGGCGCCGATAATGACGGGCACACGTGTAATTTCCTCTCGGTTTGCAAAATTAAATTATACGTCCATCATCAAGCGAAATAAAATAGGAAAGAGAGAAAGAGAGAGAGATGACGTTGGCGAGAGATTTCCATGTAAATCTCCGCGATAAATCGGCGCGCATAGGCCGTTAAAGGCTACTTTATATTTCGATAGTAGGAAAGCGTTGCGGAGAAAGAGAGAGAGAGAGAGAGAGAGAGATTCGCATTGGAAATTATTGTCGATGATGAGGAAAGCGAGATAATATGTGGCACGCACGAGCGTGTCGCCTTGCGTAGACGCGATTTTCGATATATGAAGGTGAATAAATCGCTGCAAGGATTCTTTGATTTAGCGGGGACACGTGCATGTGTGATTACAGAATTTTTTTTTTCGAGGCTTGGTATTTTACGTTGATGAGTCTGTATAATGCGTCCCTCTCAATATACTACAACCGAAATGTTCGGCTTTTGTATTAGACTGCTAACGATTAGTCTTGACTGCGATACTCATTAATTATATCTCTCTAAAATTCCGACTCCTTAAACACAGTACTAAAATACCTCATACGCCGTTTCTAAAATAAAACTGCGCGCGCGTAACTCAATTCCTCCATAATTCACCAAACGAACCACGTGTGTGTGTCATAACCACGACTCTCGGCGCCGGTTGCAAAAAAAAAAAGTACCACGACTCGCACGTCGTAAATGCTTTCTGGGTCGTTTAAGTCGCAGCGATTAGCGCGCGCGCGAGCGCGCATTACTCCCCTAAACTCCTTTGGCGCCGTATATATAAGCTCGATATAATGTCAAGGCGGCTACGACCGCAGAAGTTGTTTTTTTTTCTTCTCGCGCGGTGTGTATGCAAATTCGGAAATAAAGTGCAGTGTGCACCGGTAGTGCAGTTTTTTTTTTCGCTGTAAAAAAAAGTGAATGTATATATGGAGGCAGGTATATATGTATAAGTACGAGCTTCGATTGTTTTCTCTCCGTGTGTGTGTATAATGGCGCGTTTCCGAGCGGAGAAAATGCAAATGTGGGAGAAGTATGTGTGCGAGTTTTCGGTTTTTCTAACCCGCCAATTTTCTCAGAGCCTGTGCACACAAAGCTCCGGGGGTCTTGTAACTACCGTTCATTAATTTTGATAAGATATAACCCCGTACACCTTATTATATTTCTTAGATACGGTGTGAGAACAAAAATTATATATAATATCTATCTACCCGCCCGTATTCAATCTTCTCTCGCGATAAAATTATCGCTATAGCAAATAGCTCTGTATCAATAGGTATATTCTCGCTCCGACGAAAAAAAAAAAAACACGAGATGTGCACCTATAAAACGAGACCTGTATACGTTACAATACACAGGAAGAAACTGAAAACCCGCGGCGTTGCTCAACGTGGCGCAACAGATTCTAGAGCGTATATAATTGCATTCGCTGCATCCTCGCGAGAGTTATATATATATATATGTATTTTGAAAGATCGAGCCCCTACGGGCCGAAACCTAAATATACAATTCGGCCGTTGCGCGCGTGCTTGATCCATAAAAGCCGTCCGTCATGATGCTACAGCAGTGCAGACGTATAGTATTAAACCTAGACTCGATCTCGCGCGAAAATTGTAATGTAATGGCATCGTTAGAGAGGAGCGTCGCTCGTGACGAAATCGCACTTCTAACCCTCCGGCTAGTTCTCTCTATATCTGATGTATGTATATATATACCTATATAGATGCAATCTCTCGCTTTTTCATGTTTCGAGCGCGCGCGACTTTTAAAAATCGTGCGAAATGATGTAATATATAGGTTATTTTTGTCCAAGACAAAAAACGTGTAATCTCATTTTTCTCGTGCGCGCGGGACAAAGTCGCGTACACTCGTTATATATATCGAGAGACAATTAAGACGTTCGCGCGCTTAATTGTCCGAGTACATACGCACTTCCCCACGTTTTTATATCCTTCGTGTAAATTGTGCCCTGAGCTCACGTATCCGACGATAATCACTACTTAATTCCGGAACTGCTGCACACACACATGAATAATGAATATAGCCTCGCGGACAAAACGTTATAAAATGCGGTATAATACACTGCATATAAGTATCTGTGATATATATCGATAGGAAACTAGTCTCGTTTCGCAATCGATCGATCGATATATATATTATACATCGTCGAGGCTGCAATCATTACGTCGTCGTCGTCGTCGTCGCCGTCGTGTAGCATGTGTTTACGACCGACGATTTCCCGACGCGCACGTGTCTGTCTTTCTCTCTCTATTCTATTATAGCCTCGTTTTCGTATATATGTATAATATATACACACACATAAGGTATATGCAATTTCAGTTTTGCGTTTTGCGCAACTACCTCAGCCGCGCGCGCGCGCGCGACACCGGCAATTATTTACTGATAATGCGAGGTTCGCTGTGAGAAAACTCGTGTCTATATATACTATGCCGGGCAAGAATTTGAAAGAATTCTTTTCGCGGGTATAATGTATATATATAGAGACGCGTATATACAGGGCTGTTGTGATACACGTGGAAGTATCAATCGTATCGAGCGTTAAATCAGAGATTTTCGAGAGTGTCAGGTGGATATAAATAAGTGCTGCACTCGCTTATCGTCGGTGAATATTTATATATATATATATATATATTTCGAGATGCCTTGCCTTATACGAGATTATAGGCTGCAACACACACACACACGGTAGCCGTGTAATATTGGAGCATGAATTTTTCTCGACGTGTATCCGATAACGCGCGGCTATTATAGATTCAATTATACCTATATACGCGCAATTTTAAAAACCACCGCTATATACCATTGTCCGTTTCACTCATAAACGCTATATATACCACCTGTTGCAGACTCTTTTCGCTTGCGCAAAATTCACATATACGCCGCTGTGTGTATCAAATTTTTACATAATCGAAATTTTCTCACACACACACACGCGTGCACGCACGCAATAATTCACTTGTAAGCGAAAAGGCAAAACGACGCGATCAATCATCGCTCGCTTGTGTGGGTATAAATAAAAAAAGTCAGCTCGAGAGTTATATTCCTTCAAAACTTCAATCCCAATCAATGCGCATCTTAAGATTCCGCTCTCTCATCGCTCGCGTGTCTCTCATATAAAAGAAGAAACCGGCATCTCTCTCGTCCTTATATAGCGTCTCTCGGTGTGTATATATATATGTACCCCATCGATTGCAATTCCTTGTTCCGCGCGCGCGCACGCGCTTATGCATACGACCGGTTCACCGGTCAAACGGACACGCGCTGCAGCTTTCTTTTACTAGATTACGCGTTTCATTCGCCGCGTCGCCACAGCAGCTTCTTCTTCATTCCTTGAAACTTTTTCAACTGGCGTCATAAATTCCCTCGAGCCGCATTAATCAAGAGATTTATGTTTATATATACGCGAGTGTATATATATATAGCTGTGTATCATATACCCAATATACCTATATAAGAAAATCGGTATACAGCGGCGAAGAGATCGAGGCTAATTTCATTATATGTTCGCGCTTGTAAGAGATAGATAAGTGTAAGGGGCGTTAAAGTGTAGCGCTGCGAGAGAGATAAGGACGAGGATTTATACGATCACTGCTGCTGTAGCGCACGACGATTCGAGTTCAATTACGATCACGCCTTAAGCGTGCGCGCGAGAGGTGAAATCGGTATATATAAAGATTGAAGCTTCAATTTTCGCGGAACAAATAGCCGCTATCCCCAAGATGGGCATTAATAACGCAAGATCAACAGCATATCCACGAGTTTTTGCTTACACACACACACACGCTGCGAGAGCCACCAAAGACGCGCGACGTATATAAAAGTCTGCACATGTACAAACGATCGTTTTGTACCGCCGCCGCCGCGGTAGACTTATAAGAAAAAGGCTGTATGGTCGGAAAAAGGGAGAGAGAGCCGCTGCTGCTGCTGCTGCAACTTATTTGGCTTTGTATGATCGTCGATCCGCGCGGGAAAGAGCCATTGATTCATACGTCCGTTTCCATATACACACTACTACTGCCAGGACAAATAGCCGAGAGAGATATATAAGCCGACAAATGAATTTATCTGTCTATTATAAGAGTCGCAGTGCGCTAATAAGGAAAATGTATATCTCTAGAGAATCCGAGTATATTATATATTATACGCGCGTATACGAACTCATTAATTCAGATACATATATTACGCTAGTCGCGCGGTCGCAATTAAAAGTTCGCCTTTCGATTTTTACACGCACAGGAAGCCCGCGCTGTATACAGTATAGAGATAAAATTACACGCCTGAATTTATTGACACATAATTTTTCGAGCAAACGCACATACACACAAGTGACGTCAGAAAGAGCCGTACCGAGATCTCGACGCGGAGATTTATATTGTGCATTTAAATTTCAGATTTCGCGGGACTTTTCTTATAATACACACGCGCACCTATATATATTTTAGGGTGGTTATTGCGGCAGCTTGAGAGTTGAGAGATTTAGACGTGTGCTTATAATGAATCGACACACGCGCGCGTTTGCGCAATAAAATGAGAAAAAAAATCGACCGCTATATTATACTCTATAGTGGAATATCATATGTATTTATTCGGAAAAGTAACGAACCTGATGGCATATATACGCACGTTATAAGTAAAGTAGATAGAGTCGGCGTATATATGGCAAGACAATCCGGCGTAAATCACGCAATTATTCAAGCAAAAGCACAGCAGAGTGCAGATTTAAAAAGCGGGAAAGATCGAGAGATGGATTTCTGCGACGGGGTACGACGCATGGAAATGAAGCTGCGCTGATGCGACGCATAAAGGTAGAAAGTCACGGTGATATCTTTGAACACGCGCGTTAGACGACGTATATATATATCCGTGATGCGTTCCTTTCTAAATGCCTTATGGCCTTATTATGTCGTGTATATCCGTACCTTCTTCTCTTCTTCTTCTTCACCAAAAAAAAAGAAAGAATGAGTACAAAACCCATATACGCGTTTATACAAGACTATATCCGAGGATATCGCGCGCAGTAGCGGCGCTTGACCCTTTTCGGAGACGTACATAAAGTATTTGCGCTCTCGGTGAAACGCGCATCGGCGGCGGGACGAGCTGTACGTGACACTGTATATATATACGCGATCGGCGCGGGAGATTATGAAATTTTACATAAATATATATACGTTTTTTAGAGAAAGCCCGCCAGTGATCGTGTCATTAGGCTCTCGCATGGACCGTTTGAAGATGTATTTGTATATATACAGTATCAAGATCGCATTCCGCGATGGTAGACGCTGACATGCCCCTTGGATTCCAGAAGACTTGTGTACTCTCGAGAGTCTGACTGATGTGGGATTGAAGAATGGGTGAAATCGTCGGTAACGCCCTGCATCGGAAACGAGTCCATTTTCTAGGTCTACACCAGAGAGAGAGAGAGAGAAAGAGATCAGTCACAACTGTACATCTGCGATAAGATAATTGCCGACAACGGAAGATAAGAGGCTGCGGTTGGCCCTCGATTGAATACGTAATCGACGAGTGTGTATAAGAGCAGAGATCGGTATTATATACTCGCAAGAGACAATATCCGGACGATCCCTGCATGCGCTAATGAAGCGAAACTGCGCGCAGGAATAACAACAGCACACATATATACAAAGAAAAGCTCTTATCTGAAGTATATATATACATACGGTAGCGCATTCAGTGCACGTATGTATAAAATGTACATACGAGTTCGTATATATACTCATACATATACACAGAGAGAGAGAGTCGATACTTTTCTCTCCCTCTCTTTCGAATTCTTTTATCCTTCGTTTGTCTCTATTCTACGCGGTATATAGCCGCAGCGGTTAATTGACTGTTTACGAGCGACTGCAGCCGCAGATCGAAATCTCGCGCCAAACGAGCAAAACCCCACTGGGGATTATTCCGCCGCAATTTTCGAGCTACAGCGACGCGGATATATGTCGTTTTTTTTTCTTCTTTTTACCTTTTACTATTCTTTTCTCCGTATAGTGTATATATATGTAGCAAAGAATGGATGTGTATACCTATACGACGCGGTGGAAAAAATACGACGGATTGATTTACGGGAGCGCGGAGAACCGATGGATTAAGATTAATCGCTTCTGTTTATATATACACCCGCAGTGCGCGCGCGCGCGCGATTTGATTTGTGCAGCATTCGGGAGGAAAAAGAGCTAGGGATAATCTAATAATTAGCTTGCAAAACGCTTGCGTTATCCGCGCGTAGAGGGATATAGGCTAATTATAACGATATTCGCGGGCTGTTTTCTCATTAGGTCTCGCCGCGTTGAAACAGATGTTATAATAGTGTGTGCAACGTACGGATAGGCCAGCGATAATATAATTAAACATCAATTTCGCGCGCTTATATCGAGAGACCTTGAATATAATACATAAAGCTTTATCTAGAGATTACACCGTAAGCGCAGCGCACGTAAACTTATTAACCTTATGCAAGATTATAATTACAATAGGGTAAAAGTCAAAACTGTTATAATAGTAGCTATATACTAAGTTAAGAAAGAAGAAATAAAGAAGCCGAGAGACGAAGAGTGTATATAATACATAAAAATGAATCTGTGAGGTGAAAACACAAGATGTAATTGCGCGTCGAGGAGGCGTGTTCGGCCAGTCAATCTCTCTCGAGCGCTTTGTTGGAAGCCGCGGGCGCGAATCTGTCCGAAACGTCCCCCGTTCGATCATTCTCAGTCGCGCGCATGAGATGCATATATAGCGGCATCAAAATATATCGTGTGCCACTCGAGGCGATGGTAATTGCGGGCTATCAGAGTGTAAAGAATGAGGGAAAATTGGTTGTCGCGCGAGCGGATTAATATGCGCGTTGATGCACATGCGGAGAAAAAAAAAGATAATCCGCAACGCTGTAGCTGTGTGTCAAGACATAGTATAAGTAGCCGTAAAGTCAATGCTTGGTGCTTGAGTTTTCTAATCATAAGCGCAGAATTAAATGTACGTATTAGGGGTGCGGGTCGCCCTATGCCGAAACTGCCTTTTGTAGACACTTCCTCGTGTTGTATTTAAAAATTGGAACTTTGATAATAATTTTTCTTATTTATCTACATATCAATCACGATAACAAACTACTGCCGTCCATTATCGCACATGTATATTTACGCGTCAATTATACTGCTGCGACCATCTCTTACAATACAGAACGAAAAATTCCGCATACCGCAGATCACACGCAGCCTTAATTAAGCAAAGGGATAGCATCACACACTCACACACACAGCCTCGGCCATTCTAATACTCTTCTCACGGCGAGGCGCGACCACACGACAGGTAGCAATTACAGGTCGCGCGCACAGCGTCTATATAGTGGAGAGCACTCTCGTTAAATGGGACATGCGGGCACCTCGATCCGCGAGAAATCGTTCGCGGAGAAACAAATGCAACGAAGACACGCGGATAAGGGCCACTGCTGCGCGTTCTCTATCTGTACTGTACCGTTCGCGTATACATTTAACACACTTATCGAGTCCACTTCCGTGCAGCGGCCGCCCGGAGAAAACGACGCTCTGCGGACGTTAGATTTTATTCTTATATTCTCTTTTCTCTTATATATATATATATGTGTGTGTGTTACAGGCTCTCGATCCGATTGAAATTTACAAGAATGACCGCTAGGATTTCTAGCCAGTATACGAGAGCGGAAGAAAATTCAGATGTGTGTTTGCTCAGGCATCGTCGATTACTAATACACGCTGTATAATAAACTTGAATAGCCATAACATCCTCGTGTCGTCGCGTATATTCGTCCTATCGTTGGGCTCTAAACTTTAATTGGCCAGCTCGCAGGTATATATACCCGCGACGACATGTTAATCCCAGCGTTCGACGTTTATAATGTTAATCAATTTGCTCGGAGGGTAAAAATCGGCAGCGATCGATCGGCGCAATCCATTGCCGATCGGTATCTCTCGCGCGCCGCCGAGTCCTCTCGCTTGGCTATTTTATATACTACACGTATGTAAGTTTCCCCCTTGCGAGCTTTGGCACCTCGTGCATCTAATCGCGCGACGAGTTTTACGCGTCGAAAACGAAGCGCTATTATGAGATATTCGCAACCTTTTTCAACGATGACAACTACTCGTTACGGCTATAATCATACCTTATAATAATATCGCCTCTCGATATATCAAGAAATATAATAAAGCGTCGTTACGCAAACTCGGCTTACCGATCTAAAAAGTATCTTTTTTTTTCAAATAAAAGGCACCTATATACTCAACCGTTGATTTAGCCTAATTGCGCGTTTGCCGCAAAAAAAAAGCGCACACAGCAAGTCGCGCGCACAAAGTAGTCGCCGGTCAGAGTAGTATATATACACATTCGGCCGTTTGATCAGTCCGACGCGATAGTGGGCCGTTGCTGCGCGCTGCATTAAAATGCTTGCACGCAGCTATTTTACGGCGCGGCGACGTGACTTTTTCCGCAAAAGCGCCGCTGCTGAAGAGGCTGCATACTTTTCTCTTTCTCGAGATTAACTGCTGCTTTTTGTCCGTTTGCGGTATATATTTTTCGTATAAAGCTTTCACACGGCTTCATAATATTAGATTCGTGATAATTGAAAAAAGGAATACGTGTATGTAATATATATTATATTTCTCCCGTGTGCAGTCTGTGCAATAATATCTTTCTCGTATATAATCGAGCTGTGCATCAGCGTAACGCTATTTTCGCCTCTTCGGCAAAATCGCAACATATCGCTCTCGGGTACATCGATAGCCGATTCGATTCGATTTCCATCTTTACAGTAGTGTATAGTTGTATTATACGCAACCCCTCGAGCTTCACACGTATTCTATCGCGAAATCAATTCTCTCTTGTACAGGCCGCGATAGCATCTCATGTGAAAAACTCTCGCGCGCGTATATTACACTTTTCACGCAGTTTCGAAGATCGAGTAAAAATATAAACCGAGAAAATCGGTATAATACTGAGCAAGGATTAATTATATTATCCGCGCCCGCTTGAGTTTCTGAATTTTCAAAATACCAGCAAATTTCCGTAAACATCGCGGTCGTTATACGGTACACCCCATATACTTGCGTTTCGAGATCTCGGCGAAAATTTTATCTCTCCTCCTGTCCCTCGCAATAAACAAGCCTCTCTCTCTCGGTCAGATTATCCGGCGCGACTCTAAATCTCGATCCAGATAAGATATATATTCGTCGGTTATATATAGGTACCTGTATAGGCAAAAAAGCCGACATCACCAGGCGGATAATTTAATTCCGATATCGTTTCATTTCGCCGCGGAAAACATCATCATTTATATAGCGACAAGTATATATGTATATATAATACCTCGCGCGACGTATTTACGGTGCGCACGTGCAGAGTTTCTCCGAGGGTCTTATTATATGCGGCGGCAGCGGCGGCGGCGGCGCCACAATGAAATTGCGTATATATGCGCGCGCGAGAGCGAGTTTTACCGCGATTCAATATTTTTATCGCTCCTCGTCGTCGTCGTTAAGAATTATATATTCCTTTATAGTATATGCCTATATTATCAACTCTCGTAACAGAGCGCGCGGAGCAGGTATTTGTGCGTAATAAAATCAGCCGATACAGGTGGTAATAAATTTCGCGTTGAAAAATCGGGTGACTAAATAAGGTGTACACACGGCAACAATTAGTGTATATAATACGTACTTGCGGTTGGGCTCCATAAGCATCCAAGCAAAAAAAGTCGACTGGCCGCGAGAGACTTGATATTAGCATAATAAACTGTTGCGACTCCGTGGAATCAATATAATAATCGACTGTGTTCGCGTTGTTATATGGTATATACATATAAGGAGAGCTAATATACGACATCGTTCTAATGCGCGATTTATACCGCTAAATAATTTCGCGCGAGTTTTACGTGTATATATACGCGGCTAAATCATTTTTTTTCCGCACATGCGCGCGCGTCGATATAAACCTGCCAATAATATCGCTCGTTATCCAATAAACAAAGCCCTTGTTTGCATACATACTTTATTACACACTCGCGTACAGTAGGTGAACTAGTCATTACAGGCGTGAATATTTCACGCGAGCTTTGTATACATATACACTTTTTTTTGTATCTAAAATAAGAAATATATGTCGCGTTCTCCGCTTTTTATCCTCAAAAATTCTTCACGCGAGGAATTTCCAGTCGCTAATTGAATACATACACGAATCCGTAAATGCTACCGTCGGCGCACATATATATATACGTGGCCAAAGTCAAGGCAGTGTATATAAGGGGAATATAACGTACAACCGACTGTGTGTGTGACAAATTGAGCGAAACCACAACGAGCCAAGCGCGCGCATACACGCGCCGGTCAATGATTTATGCAGACTTCTGGTCCCCCTCCTCGACGCATTATAGCAGATCCTTTTTCACGCAAATATGCCAGAATTTTTTTTTCTTTTTTTTTGCGTACCGCTATAACCTACACACTTAATCCGTGCGGAGACGAGCAATTATTATCGAATCAAAAGACTCGATTCAATTCCATATCTCGTAATTAAAAGTCGAGCACACGTGATGATTTTCAAAAAAGAAAGCTGATATGCGGAATTGCGTATATTATATAGATGAACGATAGCCGCGAGAAATATATTACTTGCCGATTTCTTATACTCGCGAAACAATGACAGTACATAGGGTATATGCCTACAAGTCCGAGAGTGAGATGCGCGATAAGGTAATGAGTTGTCATGAGCACGTGTAGGTACTAAATTCTCCCGCAGCTTTCTAGCCGCGCGCATATTATATATATGAATGTGTTCGCGGATGTTATCGTTGAAATGGGAGTATTATTACTGCGTTTAGATTAATTAGCCATACCCCGCGCGTTGCGTTATCGCGCAATAATAATAACGATAAATAAAATGCTTCATACGTGTAACACAACCGCACACACTATACATATCTATACAATATAACCAACCTGCAGATAAGGACTAGCAGCGGAGAGAACCAGCCGATGAGCAAGAAACTTTTGTCCACCAGGACAGCAAAGAGCAACGTCGGCGAACCTTTGCGACAGCATAGCTTCCCTCAGAAAATCGCCGAGATCGGGTGCCTGTCCCGATACCCTTATCACTTCCATCATATTTATGAACGAAAAAAAAAAAAAAAAAACAATTCGTGTCCTGGATAAAACTTAACGCACTCGCGGCATCGGCCGATTCACGCGCGCCATTTATAAATATCTCTTATTCAAAATAACAACAGCAGCACGTGTCTTATGCAGCGGCAGCAGTTCGTTCCGTTCGTGAGCGAGTCGGAGGCTGCTTTGCCGAGCTCGTCGGCAGGCCGACTGAGTGGTAGACCTCAACCGGCGAACGGAGTGTGAGAGAGAGAGAGAGCCTTCGGCCAGTCGCGTGCTTCTCTTCCCCCTGCCCTGTGCTGATGTACGAGAGACACTATACTACCTGCCCTCTCTCTTTTTTTTCCTCTTTCACTCGCTCGCTCGCTGTGATTAACACGTTTTTTGGGAAACCTGCCGAGTCATCATCTGTATTAGGATCTTTTGGCTAATTAGCGATCGTGTAAATAAAAGCTCTCGCGCGAGGATTTATAAGTAAGTGTGTTATGACAGCTGAGAGTGTATTATCGGTATCTATTGAGACTATCTGACATGGACGTTAGAGCAAGCCTGTATCGATTCGATAAATTAGTACTTACAAGGCATTTATCACACTATCGGTGGTCCTCCGTTGATATATCCCAATCCGACGCGTGATGTTCCTGCAGTGATACCTTACCGATCATCCGTCGATGATATTATATCGCTTTCTTTTTTTTCTCAAAACCAACAAGCTCGCAAAAAAAATGTAAACACGAGGAATCGGCATATAATATATGATTCATCCCATACCGATCGCGGCAGACGCGGCTGTGAGTGAAAGCGAGGATCGGTAATAGGCACGTGTGTATATAACAATTAAATCTCGCCACGCGATTATCGATCACTCTTATTCATGCGAGCACATTGTACTTATGTGTACTTTCCTCTTCACCTACATGCCTTACAGAAACCGATCGATCTCGCTCGCACGTAATCGATAAGGCAGATGCGGCCCGAGTGTATATAGTAGGTATATATAAAAGTCCGTTATACGGACGTCACTCGTCTTTTTTTGCCTGTCGTTCATTTTTTTTTTCTCGATGGTAAGGCGATACTCGCGAAAGTTTTGCGTGTGCGCGGTGTTTGTCGCGAAATTTGAATCGATGTTTTTCGGACCACGATCGGAATCGATTAAACTTGTTTAATCGGTGATCGGTTTGACGTGATGCGGTTTTCCTTTTATTACCCTGATGAGCAAATGATATAGCTTATCCTTTTATTTTGTAGCGAATAAAATCTCGGTTGTATTTTTAGCTCTGCCGTAAAACTCGAGGAATTCGCTTTAAAAAAAAAAAGTACCCGTGAGATAGTTTTCGGGCTGCAGGTATCGTTTTCGACGCAGAGCACGTCCTCTTCGCGGTAGAAAGAGAGAGAAAGAAGCTATACACGGTTACTGTTAATTCATTAGCACAAAACCTTCGCGACGACTCGGATGTTCAAATATCTCACTCACGGTAGTCTCCTCTCGTTTATCGGACAAATATTATTTCGTATGCCTGTACCGTTTTACCTACATCTTATATACAATACGACGATACGTCTCGTAGCCTGGATTCGTTTGGTTTTAGCGTCGCTTCGCACTCACGTGTAAACTCGACGGACTAATTTACGTGTTTTCCTTTTTTTTCATAATTATCTCTACCGATCTTCTACTTTAGACAAGTGTCTGTTCACCTATAATGTCGTCTCGGTTATAAAAAAAAAATCGGCAATTCATATTCACGCGACTAAAAAGCCACTTTCCGTCATAATTACAAAGAAAATAAAAAGAAAAAAAAACTGCTATCTCCGACCCACGCGTCGAACTCCCGCAGACGACTATATACCCAAATGTATAATTTACGGCCGGAGGCTTGCGCGCGTCGCATTGAGTAACGTTAGCCGGAGGCGTCTCCCCGTGAAATTGACTGCGCGGCGCTTCTTATCGAATTCCTTGACGCCGTATAGGTGTTTTACACGACGAAGCTGCGCGACCGGGAGACCGGTATATGGAAATTGAAAATTCAAAGAAAGAAACTCACACCAGGTATATACTCGTCAAATTTATGCTCTTTTGATGCGACGTTGATAAAATACGACGAGCGTTATTCACGCAGAAAATTATGTTATGAGGAGGCTATTTTCGGCTTGTCAATTATACACATTGCGCGCTTGGACGTCTCTCGGAGATTATATCGAACTTCATCTAATGCCAAAGTTTATTCCCCAGATGTAGATACTCTCTTCCTGCTCGATGCGGCTATATAGCTAATTAAAAACGATAATTCCACGAGGTGTTGCATTTTCAGCTGTCCTGAAACTCGCTAATACTGCATAAATTATAATATACCCGATGCAGCTTATGTACCGCCGATGTGTAACTTTTACGTAAAAATGATATCCTTCTCGCGAGAGAGAAGAAAGTTGCACACATCAGACACAGAGCTACATAGCCGGGATCTATGCGAACAATAAATTTCAAAATCCGAACGAAAGTCAATCAATAGCTCGACATACCAGTCGGCGCTCAGAAATGAAAGAAAAAAAAATAGAAAGAAAGAGAAGAAAGAGAGAGAGAGAGAACGCGTGTAACGAGCCGGGATAATCGGCACCGCTTCGCAACACATGATTTGCAACGCGATATATCTAAGAGCCGGGGCCGCTCGCCGGCGAAATAAGAAAGGGAAAAAAACAACGGGGAAATGTTTAATGTGGAATTTAAAAATGGACGCGACCGGTTATGCTAATCGCTCTCGGGAAATCATTCTTATAAAGCAGCTCTTTCTCTCTCTCTCTCGGTCTTATTGCGAGCAGCCGATATATCGTTAACCCTGCACTCGACGTAACCGATTATACAATGCATACAGCAACTCTCGAGTTTCGGACGCTTCTAAGCTACTCTGCCCTGATATAATTGCGTCGTTTTCATATATATACGTATATATACCTATAATACTCGAAGCTTGTCTTATAACCTAAACGTGTATATAGGTATATATGTGGGCGAGAGCAGATTATTCGCGAGAGGTAGCTTTTAATACATTATTATTAGGAAATCGATCGACTTTGTTGCATCATCCGGAATATCGGTGTGCAGAGAGTCGAGCGCGAGCTGCCGTTGCATAATTGACGTTCAATGCCGCGCGATTTTGTTCAGACAAGTGCAAGGCGATTTGTTTTGATACGAATGCATGAGTGAGTATATATATAGCTTTGCGGTGGGGAGAAACGGCAACTGCTAATAGCCGCGCGCGATGACTTTCGGTGCAGCTTTTAATGCAAACGAGCTACACAGTTTTCCTGGAATCGATTTTCTTTGTTGTTGGGATCGAAGTGTATTTCTTTTTGCGGATCATGTTGATTTGTTTTTTTTTTTTTTTTTATACTTCGCGAAGCGCGATTGCTCATGCGAAGTTTTTCAATGCGGAATCGTACGTTTACGTAAATATACTATAGCTTTTATGAAGGATATTAATTTATGCACATTAAAATTGAAAAAATAGTGACCGAAATTCTGTACACGTCTCACGAGCAATAAACATTTTTCTCACTCATTACAAAACGTAAAAGATTATATTGCAAGCGCGTCTTAATAGCCGCTAATAACGCCCGATAATCACCACTACACACTATCCAAAAAAAAAAAAAAAACACCATATCCCTATACAGGTATCCCGCAACTCGCTGAATCACTACTCCTCCGCCTATCAAGTAACCCAAGCTCAGACGATGCGCTTCTATATATACGTATATATATACACACACTGTCAGCGACATTAACGGCCAGGTAAACAGCTCTAATGAAAGGAACACACTCGCGCTACTCCGGCTACTGTGCAAACACGCGGCTGTCCACTTCCATTTGTCACACACATATATACACACATAGCTATATATACTTACACAGAACACGGCTTTTCTATTTGCGGCCGCCCGCGGCTAGCTAATTTGTCCGTGAGCGGCTTTTTTCTCTAAGTCGGGGTAATTTTCTATATAATCCGATTTCTTTTCGCGCGCACTACTACCTTTTGCCGTTATTAGCGCGTCGCGTCGTCGCGCGCGCGAGATGGAGAAATTCCCGCACGAGCGCGCGATGTCTTTTTATATATTATATATATGTTGTATATAATATCGAGACGAAAGTTTCTCGGTTAAAAGTGTGGGATAGAAGCTGGCGGTGCTGTTGGTTAAACGAATTTCGTATAAATAATATACCGTATTGATAGAAGATTATAATGTCGATATAGTGCCGAAAACATCGACACTTTACATAATGAAATTGTCATGGCTTTGACGCACTAGTCGCGCGATGTATATATACTTTATTACGAAAAGATGCTAAAGGTGCCGATTTCGTTACGGGAGTTGTATATACCGTCAAGATAAAAGCGTGTTGATTTGCATCAATGAGAGAGAGTTGACGTCGTCGTCATAGTAGTCTCAAACGGCACTCGACCAATTTATTGTTCTATCTACTGCGGATATGCGTAAGCGTGTATTTATAAGAGGAATTATCATCCGGTAGCTTTCCATATATACTTACAATAATCGCGCTGATTATTGCCAAAAAAATTGCAACTAATATAGCTATGCGTCTGACCAACTCAGACAGTTTCTACTGAAGATTCTTGTATATACAAACCAATATAGTTCAATAATTATTTATTCTCACTCGCAGTACTAAATTTTACACGCGCTGCTGAGAAATCTTAGACGTTTGCAACAACAACAACAACAACTATTAACCGAATTAATCAACGAGCCCATAATATAATTAAAAAATGCTAATGCCACCGAGTTTCCCAAGGAAAATAGCATCGCACGTATTATAGTTGTTGATGTTGTTGTGCAAGCGGCGTATCGTCGATTTGAATATCTCAAAGCACCGGAGCTGATCTCTCGACCATACTATATATACACACAGAACTGCATTAATATTATCAAGGTTGGCATTGTCCTGGACGATATTGAGAGCGCGACCGCCGGAATCGTGCTCTTCGATTAAGAAATTCCGATGGTTTTATGCGCTTTTTTCAATTTCTTGCGGTATGTACGGAAATTCGCTATATAGAAAGTTCGCGCGCAAAATTATATCGTTGACGATGGGGGACGCTCTATTGCTTAGTCTGTAAAGTGCAGACTCTTCGTATAACTGTAAAACTAATGTGATTGACAATTCGTGCTTCAATAAAGTAGACTTATTCTACAATATTCCACTTAATATATACCTCCTCAAAAAAAAAATCTAATCGCGAACAGGATGAGTTACGCGTGAACTTTAGCACCTGCGCGCGCACATATATATACATGATGGACTCGAAATTTATGCTCAGCACCGGTATAGAGTAATAATTTCCCCTATATGCGCTGCTGCTGCTGCTGCTGCATCAGATGGACTTCATTACTACCCTAACGTATGATCTTCCACACACATATATGCGCACATCACGCAAGTGTGTATAATATAAGACGTATAGCGTTTCATCGAATCGCGCACGTAGTTACCCGTAGAACGAGAGGCGTCGACAAACGTGCAATCATATACATGTATATACAAGAGGCAAGAGTCAAACACTTAATAAGCATAACTCATGTACCTGTGTAGTATAATACATATAGATATATACGTATATATAGTAAAAAGTCGCGAGAAAACAGTTCCGCGATATCGGGCTATTCAATTAAACGGTCGCGCGCAAATTACAGGCTGCGTCGCAAGCGACAAATGCAGCTTCTCTCCAAGAGATTCGATCTCGAATGTCATTTGCAGTTTTCACGAGATTGACTGCTATTATATATACACACAGCTTTTGAGGTTGAGCCCGCAAGTATACAGTACGGTGTTCCGCATATATAATATACAATGTTTCGTTTATTATATACCGTTGACACTGGGATTATTGAGTCGTACAATAATTCCCTCGAGTAATTGAAATAACTTTGGATAGCTATACAATGAGAGAAAGAGTAGATGAGAAGAAGAAGAAGAAGAACAAAAGCCACGTATACATCCAGCTGACTATCGGTAAGATCTCTACTATATATATATAGTTACTACTACGGCGCGTCGTCGTAGAAAGCGCGCGAGCACGCACGAATATAATTATAAAGAGGAGTCGTGATGGCGCATTGCTTTTATGCGACTGTTGGCCGCCACACGCGGATTATAGTTCGCCTCATTTAGCGCGGGGCCATATGCACGCGAGCGCTAGATCGAGAGCCCGAGATTTCTTTAAATGTGCACTTAGGCTCTTAAAATATTGCGTTGGAAGAGAGAATGAGAATGCGTTGCTTCTTCTGATGCTGCAGGGGTGACGGTTTGAGAATTTTCGTAATAAACTTAGTAGCTTTAATTTGTTTATTCGACTTCGACGTATCATTAAGTGCGTATCTAGTTCATCTTGTTATTTTTATACGATAAAAAAATGGCGAAATAGTATGCGTATATAATAATTTTCGTTGCTCGATCGTTAAAGTACAATAATAATAAAATCCACCTAAAAAACGGCTGCACAGTTACGAAAAGAAGCTGAAGCCGCGTAAATGCATTACTTTCTAATAACTCGAAATATAATATAATTACGTAACGCAATTATCTTCATAATCTCCTGCCACTGTGCACTCTCAAAATAGCTCCGATATGTCATTAATCATCAACTTTTTGCCCATCACCGCGCGAATCTCAGCAACGACCACATTACGTCGAAATCGATCGTCGAGTATATAGTCTTACGACAACCATATACGAAGCTAATGAAATAAGAACAAACAGAGCAATTGCCCTGTCTGCCAAAACAAAAAAAAAATAAAATCTCACGAAGGAACAATCGAAAAAAAAGTGGAAATAAGGCAGCATCACTTCGCGGAATCGCTGCGGAGAGAAGAAAACACCTCTTGACACTCTCGACGCCGCAATAAAGTTAAATGGCAGCGGCTACTTTTCTCTCTCCGCCTGACGACGTGTCTCTCTCGGCATCAGACAGAAAGAGAGAGAGAGAGAGAACAATATACCGGCTGAAAAGTAGGAAATGCCATGGAAGAAGAAACGATCGGCTGTAAAAGGGAAGTAGCCATGGACGTAATTGCTCGCGCGCGCGCGAGAGAGGGTGCAGCTACTGAAACTGATCGACAGATTGAATCGTCGGATAAGATTAATCGCTTATTAGCCGTAATTATATATCGTATAGGTATAGCCGCGAAAGCCGTCTATTGTCCTTCTTATATATAGAGGAGACGACGGGATAGATATCGAGAAGAGAGTCTCTCTATTTCTGATCGAATTTCTTCGAGGAAGAGAGATCGCGAGTATAGATATGGGAGTTGGGCGTTGATGGATCCGATCTGATTTTCAGCTGGACGTGATTTTTCTTGACCTGCGGCGTAATTATTTTTCGCGATTGCTACTCCTGTTGCGTGAAATTTTTTTTTGAAAGCGAGCGAGAGGTATATTGCTAGTAGCTATAGCGGAGATTGGTAGTTTCTAAAAATAGATTGGTTTTGTTTTGATATTGATGGGCGAGTTGTAGAAATGGTGATCGAGTATGGACTTACCGAAATTAGGCGAGACGATCAGTAGTTTACGTACTTAGGACCTCGATCGATACTGAAACAAAAAGTGGGATTACGATTTTTTTACTTAATGTACCGGAAAGTAACGAGATAATATGTATATCCATCGGGATGAATTGATAAGATTACATTTTTATAACTACAACCAAAGCCTTGATCGAGCATGCTACACATAATTGTAGAAGTAACACAACTATAGATAATCAAACAGCGGAAAAGTGGACCGAGTTATCATAAACTTTACGGTACTATCCGTGAAATTTGTATCTCTGATCCAAGCAGAATATCTCGATTTTTTAATTAGGTGATATCTTACGTTGCAAATTTCGTACTTAGCAAAGTATTACAATTATTAGAATGCATCGAGTGCCGAAATTCAATTATCGTATATTATAGTCAATATTTGGCATAATCTTTCACATGTGATCAATTTTGTGTTAGAGTAGAAAATAAAATAAGTTCTATATAAGAGAAAATCAATAATTAAGGCACAAAATGTCAGTTCCGTTTCCTAAAAACTATGTCCAGGAAATTGAAAATGTTTTAATTTTCCAGACATTTACTCAGCATCTTTTTACCTTTAAGTGGATTATTCTCAAGTCTAATGAGTTGAGCGATGGTGTATAAGCAGATCTCTATTTGCGGATGTTCGGGTCCATTGTCTTTTCTTCTTCCAGTTTTTATTCAGAATTCAATTTTACTTAAATCATCAGCAGGTTTGCTTGTTTGAGCTTCTGCCCCTGTCAGATTTTCTAAAAAACTAAACATATATTTTATACACAATATTTTTCAATTTATTGTTTCTTATCGATAGATAATTACTAGAAACTTCAGACGCGCCTGTATTTTTTTGATCTTCACTTCTAATGCGAGATGGGGCGATTTTAAGCCAGAGTGACAATTAATTTACGTTATACGTAAAAATCGCAGACAAAAACGAACAACCAATCATATAATTCAGAATAAAATTGTAGAACTTCCTCCCTTAATCGCCAGATATCGAGGTCGCCACATACTGGAATATAATATTATATTATAGTGGTCCGCCGGTACCGGTTACAGATGTCGCCACCTTACTGAGCACAACGAACAGTAACAAAAAATGTTAGGATTGTTATTGTATAGTGTAGTAGTTGTAAGTACGAAGCCCCAATGATTTACATTTTCCGGCACATGTGTTCTGCTGTGCTTCTGCATATAATAGGTACCTATTTCGATAGTATTGTCCTTTATCCTACCCCTACATCTAGTCCTCATTCCTCGCATTCGTTTATTTAAAATTTCCATTCCCGCGTGCACAAGATGCGCATGCGCCACAGGCCGTGCACTGCGCGCTTTCCTAAAACTGATTCACTGTGGTTGCTAACCTTCTTACAGTGTGTATTTATCATATGATCAGATCCTATATTATTATAGATATTTCCCACAAACGTACGTACACGTGTGTAAACAAAAGTTTTCGGCAAAAAAGTTCATCATGAGGTACGGCCAATTGGTAATCGGTCCTGCGGGC